>VYZS01097596.1:0-10258 GCA_013400695.1 Neodrepanis coruscans
GAAACAAAGTACTGTTTCTTACTACTTTCTGGAAGGAGCAATCAGATTTACTGAGGTCTCCTTCGTAGCAAAGTCACCTTTCTGGTCACAGACGGTCTCGATGTATGACAGTGATCTTTTGTCACCTTTACCTTTGCAGGGTCCCTCAGGCCAGCACCTCGTACCCCAGCTCTCCCTGGCAAGGTGTCTGCAGTCTGCTGGCACCCAGGCGCCGGCACTCGGACCGACGGACTGTGAGCTGCTGCTGCCACCCTCAGGTCACTCTTCCAGAGAACTTCACCTTCCGCCTTTGCTGGCTCTAAACCAAAACGAAATTAAAAGGGAACACAGCAACGCTCCTGGATAATACTCTCACACTTTATTGTCATATTATCAATCCTTTCTGTGGATACACCTAGACTAAAATGCTCTATGTAAGAGTGAGCAGAAGTATCTTTGACATGAGTGGCACAGCAGGGCTACCATCATAGAATCATAGAATTATTTAGGTTTGAAAGAACCCCAAGAACACCCACTCCAACTATTAACCTAGCACTGCCAAGTCCATCACTAATCATGTCCTAGTCCATCACTTTCCAGGGCAAACTGTTCCAGTGCAAGTTCCCTCATACAATCGAGTTTCAGGTCCAGGAATGGGGCCGCAGCACACTCCTGCAGCCATGGAGCAGCTGACAGTCCCTCTCAGCTGTGTGATGCCTCAGCTCTCTGCTACCCAAAACCCTCCTAGCCCAGCACACCTGGGCAACCAGCCAGACAGCTGCATCAGGCCTGCATGAACATAGCTCAAAACAAGCTGTGCTTGCCCCAAGAACATGATACCTGCAAGGACTGGAACTGCAAGAGGGACACTGGAAAACAGACCTAAAGGAGGTGGCCTGAAGTCAACTAAATTCCCCCACTTGCAAACCCCCCAAGGCAAATTCCGAGCTAGATTTAGACATTCAGGCCCTTACACTTCTCTTCCCCAGCAGTAACAGCACATTTGCAGCTAGACTCACTGCTGTGGCCAAGCCTGGAAAAAGTGCTGCATTAAGCAATTGAAATTGATTTTTAACAAGTGTTTTACTTGCATTTATTCATCCGGGCACCACCTACATGAGCTTGCACCAGCTGAGGGGCTTGTACCAGCCTTGACACAGGTGAGATGATGGCAACAGTGCAGAAACTGCCAGTGCTGCAAAGCAGGGTGTTGTTCTGCAGGCAGGCAGTGTCCCACCTCCCTCCCAGGGCTGCTGCATTACAGGATGAGGGATGAGCTTAGTGGAGCAAACTTGGCTTCTAGCAGTCCTTTGTAGCCAGAGGATTGGTTTTTACAGCCTATATTAGTTAAACAAAAATTTTGAAGGTGGACAAAATCTTTGCTCTTATTGCTCTCTTGCTATACCTGTGGTCTTTTTACCTTGGTTATACCTCTTGTCTGGAGAGCACATTTGTTGGCACATTGAAGTGCAGAACTAAATAAGCCATGTCCTGGAGGAAATTTTATGTCCTCTTGACAGTGCATGCTTAAGGTTACTGCTGATGATAAGGATTTTTCTTGGAAGCTTCTTTACAGAGGATGTTCAGCTTGCATGATGAAGTAGTGGGCAAGCACAAATTATTTTCCAAACAAGTTTTGTTCATAGGAGCATCAAGTTCAGCAATATTTTCACCTCCAGCATGTTCTTCCCTTCTAGTACTTTGTCTGTTGGTTTCTGAGACCATCATCAGGAAGAAAAGTGCTAGCAAGGTAATTTCTGGGCTGTGTTTAGCCTTGAAATCAAAGCTGACATTTAAGAACTTGCAACACTTTAGCAGTTTCTTAAAGAGCTCTTTAGACCACCAAAGCTTGCAACATCTTTTGGAGGAGATACACAGACTACTATTGCTTTTGAGTTATGCTTTTCTTTATTGTACAACTATGCAAAGCAACATAGTTTGTCAATGGCTAGACAAAGAGTACAGTCATTGTTAAAGCATCCTTACAAAAACTGGCACTACAACTTCAAGTGACTCTTGGATTTAGTCAGCCTTTTACTGTTCACCCGCACGCCACAGGCTTCTTGGGAAACATTGGCTTCTGGAAGCTGCCAACACACAGCTAGTAAAAGACATCACAACTCTTTCCAGGCTGCTGATTTCATACCGGTAGTATTGAGTTTTCCCCCACAAAGCAGTATTCCTGTATTCTTTAGTCTCACTGTTCCTGAGCAGATTCTGTTGTTCTACATCTATCACAGATTTTAGATCCCAAGGAGCTCTTGACAATAGTCGGTGACCATTAGTAAGTCACAGACCTCGCAGATCTGTACTTTCTCTATATTCCTAACACAGTCCAGAAGGTCACTTAGATTGGAAGGAGTCTTTGGAGTTCATCTAAGTCAACCATCTACTGAGAACAGGGCCAACTTCAACATTATGTTAGGTTACTTAGGATTTTGTTCAGTCCAGTCTGAAAAACCACTAAGGATGGAGCTTCTATAGCCTTCTGGGAGGCCTCTTTCAGTGTTAATCCCTTTAATTGTTTGTCTTTAACTATTATTATTTTATTTATATCCAGTCATATTTTTTCAGTCTAAAGTCAGTAACTGTTTACTCTTACCTTTTTGTTGTGCACCTCTGACAAGAGTTCAGATGCACCTTCTCTCTAAACTGCAGGTCAGATTTTGACCTTCCCCATATACAGCCAAGTGTTGCACAGAATTTGATTAATTTATCTTTACATCACTGCTACCAGATGAAGAGTTATTAGCTGCATTTATGAGGTGGTGCATAGATACTAAAGACAGCAACTAAAGGGCAAAGACATTTGCCACTTTGGAATACACCGTTCAGATAAATGATACCAGATTTCTATATACTTAGAAAGCATGAATTCCATTTCACATCAGCTGCAACACAACTTATTCCTGGACTCCTGTCCATTTTGTTAGCTGGTTGAATCAGGTAAGCAGAATATGTGTTTACACAAGATTTGTTATGCAGATATACAAGGCTGTTAAACATCCACAAGGAAAACGCTAATCCTGAATGTCTGCATCTTGCAAAACAGTAACTGTATCTCCTAAGAGGTCATGCTGCAATGAATGTTGCAAACTTTTTCATCTGCTCCATGCTTTCAAATTTCCAGTGATTCACAAATCAACAGCAAAGAATTCAATTACTCTGAAATCTTACAGACATGAGCTGAGAGGAAACAGTCACTTTGCCAGTGACTCCACAAGCGTATTGGGCTACAGGGGTGGCTTCTGTGAGAAGCTGCTGGAAGTGTCCCCCATGACTGACAAAGGAAGGGCCAGCCAGCTCCAGGACAGACCTGCTGCGGGCCAAGGCTGGGCCTATTAGTGATGGTAGTGGTGCCTCTGGAATAATGTGTTTAAGGGGGCGGGAATTAAGGGGCAGGAAATGCGGAACAGCAACTGCAGGAGAAAAGTGAGAATATGTGAGAGAAACAGTGGCAGAGCAGGAGGCGGAGGAGGTGCTCCAGCTGTCAGAGTAGATTCCCCAGAAGATCCTGGTGAAGACCTTTGTGAAGCCCCTGCAGCTGCCCCTGCAGCTCATGGAGGCCCACACGGGAGCAGAGATCCATCTGCAGCCCCTGGAGGATTCCACACTGGAGCAAGTGGATTCTCAAAGAAGGATGTGACCCCATAGAAAGACTGAACTGGAGCAGGCTCCTGGCAGGACTTGTGGACACATGGGGAGAGGACCCCATGCTGGAGCAGGTTTGCTGGCAGACTTGTGACCTGCAGGGAACCCATGCTGGAGTAATCTGTTCCTGGAGTACTGCGCCCAACTCACAAAAGTTCACCTACTTAACTCACTGATTTGGTGATCTGATTAAGGTCCCAGGTCTGCAAGGTTTTGGATAAGCCTTAACTCATGCCCAGAACTCTGTTGACTCAATGAGGCTGTGGAGACCCGTGTTTCCAAACCAGCTACAGGACAGGATGAAAACCCCATGAAAGGCAACACCTTCCAGCTGGAGAGAGGAAATTCCAGGCTGTGTTTCTACTGTTGAGCAAACCCTAACACTCAAAAAGAACATTGGAGAAGTTAAGGGTCAAGAGGGAACTCACTGTTACATAATATAACTCACACTAGAAAATTAAAACCTGGGCCAAGGCTGTAATCGTGAAGAGAGGGAAAAGACCTTTGGCTAATTGACAAAAATCACCGAAAAATCTAACTTGTGTGGGCCCAGACCTTTGTTACAGTGACTGACATTTTGCCTATTTGGAAGGAAATGAATTAGAGGAGAATGAAGAGCATATGTTGTCAAGTGCCTGTAAATCAAACTAAGCAAACAAAGGAGTTTGTTGAGGGAGAACTCAGGCTGACATCAAGGCTGAGAGACAAGAGGAGAAAAGGCTGGAAGCAGCAACAGCCACAGAGACTTTTAGCAGACATATTTCCTTCAAATTGGCTTGTATTTCTGTATATTGAGGAAAAACTGGGTGTATGTACCCAAGCACATACCTAACAAGGGAAAGCTCTAGTACAATACTCACAGGTTGGTTGGAATGTTCAGGATTACTCATCTGGTCCTGACTGGTGCTGCTTGTGCAAACACAAGTCACCTCTCAAGAGTAGAACAGTGCATCACATGTTCTACGTCCTGTGAGTACCTATGCCTAAAAAAGCAGTGTTGCTTTTGTACTAAGTAATAGCACACAAAACCTTGTTAAAAACAGATTTCAATTCAGCTTATTCTTCAGTTACTCTATAAAGTCCAAAGTGGGTTTTCTCATTGTTCTTTATGGCCTTCCCAGATCCTCTGGCCACAAACACATCATTTATTTAAGCCACACAAAAACAGCCATGATTTATGTGAACTTTTCATTCAACGGAAAGCACATGAAAGAACTACTTTCCTTCTGTGTGTTACTTGCCCACAAAAGCTGGAGTATGTCTTTCCAAACTCCTGGTGGTAACTCCAGGCAGTTGTCAAAGCTTGTTCCATATTTGGCATTTTGAGAAATTCCCATGAGTTTATTTCCATTACAGAATCATTCAATCATCATTTGGCACTTCTCTGTACCAGATGACGAGTGAAAGAACCTTATGATCTCTGAAAAAGGCAGAGCCTTTACTGGACTTGATGTCAACCTCTTGTCAGAATGCAAGATATATCTATGGCATTTGCCATAAAAACTTACATGACATCCAAAGGTTGTTTTATGGTTCCTTGTCTGACAATACGTGAATGGAGTTATGATTCAGCTTGTTATTCTGCAACGGAATAACGATAAAGGGTCGCTGTCTCAGTGACAAGAAAACCTGAGCCAAGATGGTTAAAAGCTGAATCAACAAAAACAGTCATATGAAACCAGTTAAAAAAAAAAAAAACCTTGCTGCAGTATACAGAAATAAATAAAACACCACTCCTTCTGCTTTTTAAAAGCAGGGTTGGTCTCAGGCAGGAACATACAGTACACTTGTCTCTCTGGCAATATGCCCTGTACCAGAAGTAACTCAATTTCTCAAAAATCCCCTCCTCCCATCTAAGAGCTGGCAAAGAACAAACACAATATTGATTTCTAAATCTGAGGAGTGGCTGACAGGCCTGCCTGCCCACTGTAATTCAAGAGACCTGAAGCAGCTGATCTAAGATTAGCAGACTATTCCCTAAGAATATGTCTTAATGATCTCTTCTTCTGACAAGCTGAGCACTCCTCTCTGGGCCCACAGGTGCAAAGCAGCTCAAATCAGTGTTTTTCCAGTGCCCTACAAGAGTCTCAGCTTAGATGGAGCACACTCTGACTTGATAACCCTCAACATCTCACCTATAAAGGCAACAGGATGTTTAGCTAGCACTGCACTCAGCACTTGCTTCCCCAGCATACTTCCATGCTGATCCTGTAATACTAATAAATGTCAAATACTGGCAATTTTTGCTCAGCATTTGTTTAAAAAATCAGCTGCTTGTCACTGTGCTTACACCTGTAGTATTTGCTGCTCTTCATGTGGCACTGAAGAAGCACCACTTGAGATCTATTGTTAGGCAGACTTGCCTTGTTCTTTGGCATGTGTCCATAAGAATTAACACTTGGTGGATGAACAGTTGCATCCTTCAAAAACTGAAAAGCAACCAAGTATGTTAATCAATACCTTGTATTTCAAGCATTGCACTAGATGACAGCTACAGCCTCAACAGCCCTTGCCTTCCCCTTTCAGCAGTGCAGGTCTTGAATCTAGGACAGTAGGACTGACTCATAGGACCACACAACACAAACTACACACTGCTTTACAACTGGCATCACTGGCAGTGAATCCAGAAGCCACATATGAGACCATCTGCTAAACCAAAGTATCAGGTCCTCCTGATACTTGTTTTTCAGCACAATCCACCTCCCCATCCTCTAGAGTTTCACAATTGCTAAGAGAAGGGGCCACGTGACATTGTTGGAGACTTGAAATTTCCAATATACCTTACCAGTGAACAGTCGGATTAGGGTAAATTCACCATAGGAACTTTTCCTCAGAGATGTTCCTCACCTATGGGTGAAGAAATTCACATGTCCACTCAATGCAGCCTGTATCAAAACATTGATTATTATACTGTAACTACATGAGCAGGATGGGCTGGTCTCATTTTGAAGGCTGTTGCAGACTACTGTGAGAGAATCACAGATGGCACACTAAATTCGAGTCTGTATTCATGCTTCCTATATTTTCCACAATCTATTCTTCCAGTGAGAAACATAATTTTCCAGGATACACCAAATTTCAGAATCAGATTTTTGATCTGTATTACATGTAATGCCATGAGCAATCTGTTATTTGGATAGCATTGTCCTACCCAAACAACCAAGAAGCACATGCACACTTCCCTCATGCCCCAAGGTTAACAAGAAGTGCACATCTGGCTGGGTGGATGCTGGAGGAGCTTTCTACTGAGCGTCACCACGCAGTTGCCACTGCCAGAGATTAGAGGCAGCCTGGCATAGCAGGGCACAGACAGGAAATCATACGGAAGCTGTAACTGGCATTTGTGTGTGTTTGTATAGGCTGCTTTGGCCTTCTTAACCTTGAGGCAACATTACTTAGTGGGATAACCCATTCACCAGAAATCCCTCCCAGAACAATGATCTGAGCCTGGATCACCTTCACACGTAGAGCAAGATGTGTGTGGATTCTCCTCTCCTCTGGCCTCCTGAGAGCTCCACAGTCGTCCACCACCAGCTTTTCATTTATTTATTTAAAAACTGCCAAAATGAAACTAACCTGGAGGCCAAACAATAAAAGAGCTTCTCTGCCAGATCCGTGTTCAGCCAGCATGCAGCTACAGCTGTATTGTGCAGAGTGGTGCAAGCAGGTTGTCGAAGAGCAAGACTCTACAGGTGAGGTGAGATAGCCTTGAGGGACTGCATTCAGCAGAGAAGACAAAACATGGCATAGTGTGGATCCTGGAGAAAACCTCTCTCATATGCCCAGCTTTCCTCAACAGCACTGCCAGCTGGTTTGCTCCAAACCACAGTGGGATTGTATATGTTCAGTGGAGATAATCATGGTCCCACAAAATTGAGAAATGGAACCAAACTAGCATACACCTGTTCGTGCAGATGCAAGAAACCACATATGGGATCAGCCTCAACACAGAACAGAGCAGGCTGGCATGCTTCCTACAGACAGACGAGAACTTCCAGAGGCTTATGGGCAGCACATATCAAAGTATTATCAGTCTCAGATAACTATTATTTACAGTAATCATCATTATACACATTTCCTAGAATCTCTTTCTTGAGTTACAAAGCTGCAAGCAAACTTTGTCTTTGCTAAGTAAAATAAGCTGTGGGAACTTTGTCTAAGAGCAAACAGGCACCAAAGCAGCACAACACCTGGATAAGTGTGACCACCACACTCCCCACGCACACGGCGAAGAACAGCCTCTTTAAAAGCCAGCCTAAAATGTTAAAGTATTAAACTCCACCTATTAGGATAATTCTAATTGCTACCAAGAACACAATTTGCATGCCAAAAAGACATTCAGAATTGATGACTTTCTCAATCATTTGCTCACTTCGGTCTTCATTATTTCCTGGAGTCATTCAGCATTTACAGTCAAAGGAAACTCAAAAAACCTTCTGATATAAATGCAGATGGTAAATAGAGGTCAGTGCACATGTCTTTCAGTTCCCAAAGTGCACCAAAATGCAAGGACAATATTTGATGATAGGTTAGGATGGACTCAGAACTCAGTGACATCTAGGGCAAGAGGGAACACTAACTGTTATAGCACAGAGAATAAACAGATTTTAACTGTTGTCTGAAATTTGGCAGGTTTTTGGCCTTTGTTGTCACATATACCAAGTATCAAGAGGTTATACATCATGTGACACAACGAAGGATTACCACAATGGAGACCTCAAGGTCTTTCAAATTCTATAAGTTTGCAGTATTTCTGAAAATAATCCAATCTTCTCNAGGAAAAAACATCTATCTTGTTATAAAGCTGCATTTATACAGATACATAACTTTTCATTGTCATAACAAAAATCCAACCAGAGTCTTGTTAACTGCATATACCTGTTTATAGCACTGCTTAATCTTATAAAACTTGGCTGAAGAATTGTCAGCTTTACCAGCAATANCTGCTTTTTGTCATTCCATATGTTCTTTGGAGTGGGAGAGATGGGATAGGACAGGACATAGTGCGTTTTTCCTGTTAAGTACAGGAGGAAGAGAAGACTACTTTTGGTTTTGCCTTAGATGTGTGACCCAAATCAAGTTTGAGGTCCCACCTTCAATGATAATAATGATCACATAATATCTTGAGTTGGAAGGGACCCACAAGGCTCACTGAATCCAACTCACAGCCTTGCACAGGACAATCCCAAAATCCCACCGTGCCCCTGAGAGTGAGTATTATCCAAACAATTGTTATCCAAACAATTCTTGAACCATTTTGTATTTTTATGAGTCTTTTGCCACTTTTTAGTTGTAACGTTAATTCATGGACTGAAAATTGCAATCTGTTATTCACTTTCATGCATGATTTGTCTCATACCTCAGCAAGTGCATTGTCATATATTCACTGTGAACATAAGTATTTCCTAATAATTATCAAGACCATCTTTGTCTTGGTATGAAGAATTGGGAGGGGAGTCAAGGGATTTTTGAAAAATAAATTATTTTTCCCAAGGCTGTGCAGCAGATTCATCCAAACCCCTCTCCCTGTTGCCATCAGTGGTTTGCACATTAAAATTAGTGCAACAATAGGAGCTGGAGGAGGATGGGAAAATGGTGATTTATGAACTGAAAGCAGGTTTTTGGCCTTTGTTGTCACATATACCAAGTATCAAGAGGTTATACATCATGTGACACAACGAAGGATTACCACAATGGAGACCTCAAGGTCTTTCAAATTCTATAAGTTTGCAGTATTTCTGAAAATAATCCAATCTTCTCCTCTTGTGGGCCTTTGAAAGAACTTCACTTAAAAGCTACAAACTGAAATGTTTGAAGAAGGAAAATATAGTCGTTAAAAATACATCATGAAAATATGCTCAGTATAACAGTGTTTGGCAGAAAGTGTCCTTAAAAGTCTACTAAACGTAGATAAGCCTGTACTCTGTATGTGTGCAGAACAAAGTTTATTTTTCCAAGTAAAAGCAATAGGAGAATTTCAGAATATTTTGACACAGTATCAAGCTGTGGCCTCAGATTTTTGGACTTCAGTGACTATTGCTCTGAATTTTATCAAANCTAGATACAGAAGGCTTTTCTGAGGAAGGATCTGAAAAAAAATGATGCAGTAGACTAATCAGCGAAAACTAAGACAGGAAATTTTGATCTGAATCAATAAACCAGTTAGTGATAATAAATTATATAAAATAGAACAGCATATATAATCCTTCTTTGTCAATAAAACACAAACATATCTATCCACAGTAAGAGGGGAAAGGCTGTCTCTTGCTCAGTGATTGAGTTTATCAAAATCACCCTATGCTAGCACAAAGACAAATCCTTTTAAACATGGATGGAAAAAGAAATATCTCATCTGGCAATTTCCTTTCCTCTATCTTCCTAATTCTGTGACATTTGGGCTGCTCCCATTCTTTAAGTAAACCTGAATCTCAACGTACATTGCAGCTTCGATTTCCTCCCAGAAGACACATTCCAGACAGCTCAGAATAGTTTCAGTAGCTGTTTCCTTGACTCAGCACTCTAGCTAGATCTGCACACTCTGTACATCCAGATGATGCCACATTGTTCAATATACACAATACTATACATTACAGTAAGGAAAAGACTATTACTGTGAAGCACAAGGAGA
>VYZS01097600.1:498-16410 GCA_013400695.1 Neodrepanis coruscans
CCAAAGCTTCACACACCATATAATGGCATTAGATGGCCAATCTAGAACTCGGGACTACAGGACAAACAGCATCTATATTCCCACTGCTAATCCAGCTACTTAGTGTTCAATTTTCCAGAAAAAGAAAGAGAGAGAAAGGTTTGGTTTTCTCTTTCAGAACACCACATAGCAAAACCCAAACTGACAATTCCTCTCGCACACCTGTTATATGAAAAGCTGCTGAAAAGTGTTCACAGAAAGTGTTCACAGCTCTGAACACTTTCTGGTTTTGTGCCATATAGTTTTTCTCTTTCCAGGTGATATAATGCCTGATTTAAGGCAGAAAGCCCAGTAGAGTTGAAATAAGCAATACGTATTATAAATCACAAAACAAAGTACTTGCTTCAGGCCACAGCTAGGATAACTTCAGGCCAGAAGCACAGAACCTTTTCAAATAAAAACCGAAAGAATCAATTGTATGTTTTGTAAAAATGTAAGGAAAGGTTCATACTAAATAAGAAACAGAAATATTTTTTGATTTAATGTACTGTGTACAAATCAGAATGCAATGTCTGTTGCTTGAGAAAAGAACAAACTGAACCTGAGATTACAAAATGAAAATTAGGAAATTAAGAAAACTGAAAAATCTTCTGACACTAAAAGAGCCCACAATGAATATCAGGAATGTCCAAACTTAGGAATAAACAAACAACAGCTTGCAAGCATTAGGATTGTGATTACTTGTGACACTGTAGTTCTCTGAATTAATTTGAACGAATTCCAAATAATTTTAGCTGATTACTTCAGCCTTATAACATATAAAACAGAACAACTTTGCATAGGAGATGCAGTGTTATGGTGTAACAAGAGTCTTAAAAGAAAGGCAGCAATTTGAAAACAAATGGTTAAAGAATTCTTTAGCAAATAGGATTAAATATGGTGAANGAGCAGCACAACAACACAACAATTTGTCTTCCCTTTTTTCAGTAGGAGGAAGAGCCAACTGAGGTTGCAAACTTAAAAACAAAAACCCCACAAAAGCACACCAAAAATGAAAGGTTTGAAAAGAAACAATTATTTTAGTGACTCAGTGTGGGCACACTGGCTCCTACTGCCACTTCAGACACAAAAATACCAAGAAAGGCAGCAATTCGAAAACAAATGGTTAAAGAATTCTTTAGCAAATAGGATTAAATATGGTGAAAGATGTTTCTCAGCCTTGGCATCCAGCAGGGAGCCTCACTGGTGCCTGGATAAGCAGAGGAAAGCCTTGTACACAGACCTTGCTATCTCCCCAGTAAAGTCATATTTGCAAGTGAAGGACATTGATAGAGATTCTCAAAATAGTGTGCTGGGGAAAAAAGGGGGATGGTTAGACTGAAAACACAGCACAGGCTTTGAGAACAAAAAGTCCTCTCACAGATTTACATTTTCCAAACTCCATTGACGTATGTGAAAGAAAACACAGACGATAAATTCTCCTTCTCAGCGCACATTTCAAGACATCACTTTAATTATTCCTATCTGTTCTGTTGTCTTTTGCACTCCCATTTCCACCTCCCCCGACATATGAATGATACTTTCCATGTTTTCAGCAACACTTTTTGTGTATCCAATCTGCAGGTGCAGCAAATACCTTGGCAAGGGGCAAACTGATTATCTCTTAAGAAAACAGTAACACTGTATAGTTCATACTTCTTCAAGGTCTTGAGCAAGCATAAATTCTCATGAAAACGAAGTTATTGCACTTCAGGCATCAGACAGCGAACCAGGTAAGTCTTATTGCTGCTTGTAAGGATATTTTATAATTTATATAATTTTTTTCGCTCTCTCATGCATTTGTTCAGTAATTTTAAAAAGTATTTTCCTGGATCTTAAATATATAAGCCTCCAATACTGTGCAATACACNTGAAAGGTAAATTAATTAAACTCTCAATTAACCATCAAAACCTGCATAAAAAGGTACTGGCATTATTTATTAATGTATTAATTTTTTCTGTAGTCCTTATTCCCATAGACCTTCAATTAAAAATAATGGAAATTAAATCACACAAACTGCAAAAAATATAACTCTTTCTCTCTGTCTTACAGGTGCTGGGAATCAGTCTTCACTGAACCCAGCTGTTGCTGACTAAGATGTGTGAAGTCCGATCACGAACGTACTCTCTGCCTAAGTGGGCCGTCTGCAATGTACCATTTATTCTTAGAACTTGAATCTTTAAGATCGTGAGTACCTTTCACATGATACTTACAAGTGTGAAATTACAGATCCTTCTCTTGTAAAACACAGACAGTTAATAGTAAATAAAATAATAAGCATACTAATCTTTTTTTTCTTCTTTCATCCACAGGTACCTTGGGGTGGAAGTTTAGAAGCTCTCTCGGCCTTCTTCATTGAGTAGGAAAACTGCCATTAAACACAATTGCTATATTTCTGTCCGATTACTTTTATTTGCTCTAAATACCAATGTATCACATCAATTCTGGGGGGAAAAAATACTGCTCTTATGAAACAATGTAACAGTACATAACACATGTCAAATAAAAATCTAATGTTTCAGACACACATCAAAAGTTTGTCTAGCACTGCATCACATATTCTAACAAGTGTTGTAAAGCTGTAGGCTTAAAAAAAAGAAAACAAGTCATTTTACTCAGTGGTTATTGCTATGCTATGCTATTCAATAAATATTTTAGAAGTTACTTTCATTGATCTCTAACATATTAGTGAAGCAAGATTGTTCTATTTATATGTCACCTTTTTCTTAACTCAAAAGGCAATTAAAAAATTATGTTCACAACCATGTCTTTATTCGCTGATTTCATACCAAAGTTTGTGGTAATGGGGAGCTTGTAAGAGAAGGGATTTTTTTGGGGATATAAAAAAATTAAAACTACTAATAGTCATTAAAATCAAGAGCAACCTCCAGAATCACTACAAATAAAGGTGGAAAAAAGAAATTAAAAAAAAAACCAAACAAAATAAATAAACAAGTGTAAACACTCCCATATAACCTACAGTTTCTCATATTTCACGGAAATCTCACATTCATGTAAAATAAAAAAGCAACTGTATCAGAAAAGTGTGTATTTTACCTGTAATACATCTCTTGCATAGCCTACAGCAAATCCCAGACCCCTTTGCAACAGCACTACAACTGATGCTTTTTTCTTTTTTTTAAGACACTGAGTACACAGTTTTAATTTAAAGTTAATAACAACATCATGTTGGCTATTATCAAAAACAAAGGAAAAAAAAAATCTGTTTTGAGTTTGCAGTGATATCAATAAAAATATCCAGCCAAAGATCAACAATATCAAACATGGCAGTAGCAAAGCAAGCAGCAAGATAAAACTGAACAATGTGAATGTCAACCAGAAGGGAAATTTAATAGATGTTTTTTTCCTTTTATAAAGAGAAAGTTGGTACAACCTGATAAGATACCTTAAATTAAACAAGAAACACAAGGTTCACATTCCTTCATTATGTAGGAATAATTTCAGTTCATTAACAAAAACTCAGGGAGGGGTATATCTGAACTTATACGTAAACACCTCAATTTTTTTTAATTATGATTTTGGATTGTTCAGTTTTGGGTTTTCTTATTGCTTTTAGAATTATTTGAGGAAAGCAAATCTAGTTCTTCTTACTACCACTGGTTACTGATCCCATATTTCATGGCTAAAGTCAAAACTTTGCAAACCATGACATTCCTCTAATTGTTCTCAACTCCTTTCTTTATTAACTCCAAACACAGGTCTTTGTAAACATATATAAAATGATGAAACAATAGGACATACAAATGATAAAAGTCAGGACAGGTACTGGGATCAGAGCTAGCAAATCTGGAGAAGGGATGGGACAACGATGGGATAGTGAAGCACGGACAATTTACAGGGGTTTTTGTACCTCTAACAAGTTCATGTTTAATCTCTTAAATGCAAACCACAACCCTACGCTTAAACCTTCTGAACAAGGCTGAAAAGGGAGTAAAAAACATGGCTAAATTATGGGTGGAGATATCTTTCCCCTTTTTCTTTGAGGCACAGTGCAAGATAGACTCCAATTACCATAAATAAAAAATAATTTCTTTATGTGGGAGCAATAAACCTAGGAGGTAAAGACAGGGTGATCCCATTCTGTAAGACGTAAATATAAAGGCAAAACCCTAGCTATAAATACCTTTTTCAGCTCCTGAAAACATCAGGCCTAAGATGAACTGGCAGAACAATATGATGAAAATAACATAACCAAGGTCCGTGTCACATTATCGAAGAGTAAATACTCAGTGGTGTAAAATGAAGGGCTGTAAAAATGCAAAGAACACAAAAAAGTGTCAGTCCCAGTAAAAGTGAAGGAACAAAAGTTCACAGCCAGAAGCTGAAAAGGTTAAGTGCAGCAGCACTGTAAGCTATTATGCAGACTCATATAGCTGAGGAACATTTTTCTGAGGAGCATAAATAGTTAGTTCAGAGGCAGGAACATCTTTTGAAGAAGAACTACTACAAGAAAAATTCAGTAGTGCTGATAACACTGCCTTAAAACAAATCTCTAGGATCTCACGTATTTTCTTAATTGTCTCTTCTGTAGTTTACATATTGGGAGATACTGATAAACACTGCAGGTTTCAACTGCATATAAAGCATTTTAATATATAAAAAACAATGCAACAAAAGCCCCTCAGAATTCAGGCCAAATTAACTTCATTGCAAAGGTTTTCATTATCACTGTGTGCAAGCCTTAAAAGACACAGGGTATTTTTTCAGAAAGTCATTTTTCAGAAATCATGCCCTCATATTTGGTAACATTGTGCATTACATGACCAGTATCCTGCAGTTCCCGTGACTCCCTATTCACACTTTTGCTTTGCTATGTCTGAGCTATAAACTAGATCAGAGAACCAATCTGCACAGGGTAAAAAAAATGGGGACAAAATAGGGACAAAAAAAATCTTCTTCACACCTCCCAGTGGAATTATTTCTCTCATCTGATTAATTTTGCACCTGCAAAACCAGTTGCATCAATATTATGAAAGAAGAAAAGCAGAAGTTGCTTAAGCTGGAAGGACAGTTAGGAACATCTTTGGAATTGCAGCTTGAGGAAAGAGTTTTTACACTTCCTCTGTACCCACTTTCTCTAACACACAAAATAGACAGATTTGCTCTAGAGAAAGATCTGCATCTCCACCTATTTCAAAGACTCACAGACACTTATAAATTTAATTCCTTTCTAAACACTACTTATCAGCACTGGCATGACAGTGGCATAAGTGATAGAGGACAAACAATAAGGAATAATGGTGTATACATCCAAATACAGTTTTTTGATATGAAAACTAACATATTTAGCAGCAACATACTATACTATGAATACTTACACTCGTTTGCTAAGCAAACTAAAGATAAATCTTCAAATACTATTCCAGCATCTACATGAAACTTTTTTTTCCCTGTAGAGGCCAATAGGTTGGTTTTATTACTCCCTTTGAACAGGAAAGTTACAGTTCTACATGAAAAATTGAGAAGATTACCTTGAACCAATTCAGGCTAGTTTTCTGACCCTCAGCTAATTCTTACCAAAGACATTCAGAAAGAGGAAAATTCATGGGTTAGAGTTAAAAAAACAAACAAACAAACAAAAAAACCTAACAACCAACAGGCAGGGGGGGAAAAAAAGACCAAACAAGTCCATATATTTCTTTTTGCTAACTTTATAAGGCTTTTTTCACTGAAAAACTGCAGTTTAACCATAGTTTACACACAAAACAAAGAGAGGGGGAGGAAACTATAAAGAAAAGCCTGATTCAATACCTAGCTCAAATAGTCTCAAACTAACCTGGGGGTTTCTTACTATAGCAAACAAGTGTTAAAGCAACTTAATTAATGAGCTCTAATTCGTCTATCTTTAAGTACTTGCACCAGGTATGCAGCATAGAAGTATTTGTGTGTGTCTCTTCTTTCCTCATGAAAATTGTTCCAGCTTTTAACAAGTCCTGGGTGTATTCCCCCTCTGCACCCGAACAGGCCAAGTGAATCCAATTAAATTTCACACAGAGAGTACACGTAGAGATTCATCGTTCTCCAAAGCATTTCTCTCAGCTGTGTGCGTTTCAGCTGAGCCAGGCAGCGCCGTATCCGCGCCCTCAGCGCTCCCCCTGCCAACCGCGCCCGGTACACGGCAGGGAGAGAAGGAACAGCTGTGGCGAGAGATGGAGAGAGAGACAGCAGATATGGCATGGCAAATCCAAGCAGACTGGGTTTACAAAAGCAGAGATGAACTAAAGAAAGGGCTGGATGTTTATGGAGCATATGCGAAGACAAGAGCTACTGCTGGGATGGAGGGATTTGTGGCCTTTGGGGTTTTTTTTGTCTGTGCTCTTCCATTTCTGCTAGCCATCTGTTTCAACAGTACAACTCCCTTCAGGACTTCGGGTTGCAATACTTATTCCTGTCAGCAAAATACATATTTTACCATTTTTGATAGTCGGTTTTGATACATATCCACATCGTGAATTTACTTACTTGTTTTTAAAAGTTATCTTTGTAACTATTAAGCAAGCGAAGCTTTAAAGTAAAAACATACTTTATTATTCATACAATCTCAAATCTAATTCAATGTGGTCTGAATTCAACCTTCTCAGTCCAATAAACTATTATTCCTCCCCCATACTCCTTCTCCATTCTGCAGGATCAAAGCCTCACAGCTATGCATGTGGGAAGCTGTAGAAGCTGTAGCTCAATTTAAGAAGAGAAAAGAGAAAAAAAAATGAAGAAGGGTTAATGACACAGCAAACAACTTATTTCTTCTGTCAAGGGCAGATTTTCCTGTTACATGGGTCAAGTTTTTTTTTTTTTTTTAAGCAAAATATCCTTGCTTTGTTTCTAGTTTATTGGGGGGGTGTTTGTTGGTTGTTTGATTTGGGCTTTTTTGCTTTGTTTTGATTTCTTTTTTTTTTGGGGGGGAATAGTTTTTGAGGTTTTTTGGTACCTTATAATGCGTCAGGAGGTTAAATTAAGATTGATCAGTATTTGAATTTTAATTCTAAAAAGAAGCGATGTTTTGCATTAAGAGGTGTTTGATGACTGTTTGCTTTTTTGCGTTTTTTTTTTTTTTTCCCATTACCATACGATATTCTTTAAAGAAGAAAAGCATTGGCCGATGTCAGAGGGAGCCCTGAGTACCCTTTTACGGGAGCACGATGCACTATTAAAGTTCCGCTGTTCCTCCGCGATTACTGGGTCAGGGATGGGCGGCACTTCCCAAAGGGAAGCGCTGCCTCCAGCGCAGTGACCGAGCCCTCCTCGGTACCGCCCGACGCCACCAGGTAGCGCCATCTGCACCAGCAGAGGGACCTTGAGGCAGCGCCGGCGGGAGACGTCCGAGGGGAGCTGAGGGCAGGGCCAGACATCCAGAGTACAAAAAGGAAGCCTTGAAAGGAAGAGTCATATTCAAAAATCATTATTTATTTACTAGTGAGTTACCTATGCATCTGCACATCAACACAGTTCTTACCTCACTGTCCTTCTCTGTGGTGACCAGTGACAGGACCCAAATGGCCTGACATTGTGTCAGGGGAGGTTTAGGCTGGATATTAGAAAAAGATTCTTCATGCAGAAGGGGGTTGGATGCTGGAACAGGTTCTCTAGGGCAGCGGTCACAGCACCAAGCCTGACAGAGCTGAAGAAGTGTTTGAATGATACCCTCAGGTACATGGTGTGACTCGGAGTTTCCTGTGCAGGGACGGGAATTGGACTCAATGACCCTTGTGAGTCTCTTTCAACTCAGAATATTCTGTGATACCTGAGTCTCTCTATCTAGAAAAAGCGAGTAATTATACTGACCTGCATTTACTTATCTAAAGTAGCAAAACCATTCACTACTAAAAGGAATCGTCCTGTTTCTTCCTCTTTCTTTCAGTGCTTCAAGCATTGCCCAGTGCAAATCATGGGGCTGATCCAAGTTTTCAATGGCTGGGTTTATCTACTAGCTGTTGGAAAAGCAAACTTTTGTTTGTTTTTTTACTTCTTTCTTTTTTCTTCCTAACTTAGAAACCTAAATGGACTCCATGATAAATCAGAGGGTTACCTAAACTCAGAATATGTTGGGAGAAGCATGCCCAGAAAGACAGAGGAGGAGTGAATCAGTTTCCTCCAACAACAGAACTGGTAATTCTACTCAACACATTACTTTTAGATAGGTGTGTCCTTAGTATGAGTAGAAATTAATTAAGTACATAACATTTTTATCTGATGAATGTCCTTAGTAGTTGTTAAAATGACAATGAACCCGTCTCGAGTGTTTTTCATTGTTAACACACTGACAAATCTTAGTATAGCTTCTGCACATTGGCTTGATTATGGAGAACGTCAACACCAGAAGACTAATTGCTTTTTTATAGGAAATTATCTTCATAACTGATGCAGTGACTAAAAACATTAATAACTATGAGACACTTCATAAAGCTATTTCAACAAGAGACATAGAGAGATAACAAAACACAGCCATAAGTGATAACAAACATTTTCACTGAGGGCTCTGTCGATAAAGGTTGTCATTAAACCGCAGCAGTAAAATGTGAGTCAGTTACACCTCCACTACACTTATCTAGCTAACTATTTACATTCAAAGTTTTGGTCATTATGGGTTTTGAAGTCCATGTGTTCATAAAAAGTGCTAATAATCAATGGAAAATGGGATAAAAGTTTCATCACAGGATCTGCGAATGTTAATTGCTAACGAGAAACGCAGGGTAATTACCTTTTAAATTGTAATTGCTCTCATGTGATGGTTGCTTATGACCTTACAATCACTCAATCAAAGTCCTTTGAATGGAAGCTTTGCCTCAGGCCTTGTTCTGTATCTTAGGTAAGTCATCATAATAACACTCAAAGGCATGAACATTAGCATTAAAAAAAAAAAAATTCACTGCAAATATATTTTTGCCACTGATATGCTCTTCTAATTTTGTTGAGCTCACTGGTAAATTTTGTTCTAACATTGCAGGGTCAAATAGTTTCACACAAATAGTTTGTTATTAATTAGGACACTGCCTCCCCAAAATACACTAAATAAATAAATAAACACCACACAAAACATCCTTGGTGCAGGAATTCTCGAAGCAATTCTGACATAAATTTATGAAAGTTTTCATCAGCGGCACATAAGGCCAAGGATGTTTACCAGCACTAACTCCCTTCAAAAAATACTTGATTTTCAAGCTGTATAATATGGAAATCCCTACTCTTAGTCTGTTAAGTATGATTGCAAAGCCAAGTTACTTCAGAGGATGTAAAGAAAATTTTAGAAAGGCTTTCTCAGGTGATTCAGTCCCACAAAAAAAAGTAAATAGGAAGCCTCAGAAGCCGCACCATAGCATTAGTCTGAAAGACTGCCTTCCTAAAAAAAAATTTAAAAAAATTATATTTATTATATTATCATCCTTTTTCTTTGGAAATTAAGACTCTTCTCCTGAAAGTTGTGAAATCAATTATTCCAATCTACTCAGATAATAGTATGATCAACGAGTGCAGCACTGAAAAAAAAATACCCACAATCCCACAAGTTTCATTAACACTAAAATATTAATATAAAAACTGCCATAATGGCAATCTTTGCTATTTAAAGATATTTGTTCGTGTATTAAAATAAGCACAATTGTAATTAAAAGCTGGAAACATTCATATAACAAAGGAATGATTTCTTGATAATCCTTCTGGCTAGTTGTTACTTGTAACTCTAAATAAATTGCAACAATTCACTTCAGAAATCGTCTATGACTTTATCATTTTTCTAGACCAAACTTTACTTTCTCCAGGATTAATTTGAGCTTTTTAGGACTAGGAAACATGATAACCTAAAAATAATGGTCCGTCATTTGTAATGGTTCACTTCAGACAAATTGTCCAGAACACTGAATTATTTCCCAGTAATTTTTCCAATAAGGTTATGGTAAATAACCAAGGGTTCAAGATCTTGGTTAGCATCAAAATAGACTACTTGGCAACTGTCTGCTTCCCAGTTTTTTGTTTTGGTTTGTTTTTAGTGTTTTTTTTTCCTTATGTTTTCTTTCATTTATTTATTTTTAAGATAATTTATTTTATTTCTAATTTGGTGTGATTCTTACTAAAAAAAAAAAGCTGTAACTTCTAACTTGCAACTTAATTGTATTTAAGAGCTGCATATTGCTGTTGGTGGAATCAGAAGCACGTGAAGACAATGCAACTGCCGTCCTTGATAGCTTAGTCAGAAAAGCTTTTCTGTAAAACGTGTCATCTCTGCAAAGTCATTTCTTTAGATCGAAGCATATGTAATCGTCTACTAGAAGTGTCATGCTGATTAAAAACAAAATAAAACCCAGCCTGCTCAGGTAGATATTCAAGAGAATTTTTTTCCTCTTTACCACAAGAAGAACAAAAGACTTTGCAAAAGCAGCTGTATGTATGAAGAATATTCAAACTCAAAGTCTAGAAACTTCTTATATATGTCTTATTTCAGCATAGTTAACGAAAGAGCATGTAAATTCCGTTGCATTTTATGGGAGAAAATAATATTCCTACCTGAGAAAATATACAAAATATCAGAAGAAAGAGATCTGGAAGTGTAGCCTTATCTTACTTTTGCCATCTCAGTACAAATATATCACCCTTCATAAACAGTGACATGAATTTCTTTGAAGTTTAAGAATTAGCATGTTGTCTCAAACTTGTTCCGCTCTGCGTGGAAGCTGGTTCATTATCTCTGACTGTATAAACTCGAGCAGTAGTGACTGTTTACTGAAACAACCTGTAAATGTGTTGGCCCGTGTTTGCAGAGGATAAGGACTGTGCCATCCCAGGCCCACTTCAGACCGTAAAAGTGGTTCTTTTCTCACCCTTATCTGAATCATCCTTGAGCAGACTGCCTCTGAACAGAGTTTACACTCCTCTTCTTTGATCTAGTTCATAAGAACATCAGAACTGTTTACTTTGAAATGCACAAATTTCTTTCTTGGTGTACAGGGAAGGGACATCATGTTTTAAGATATGAACAGTTAAATTTAAGAGAATTAGTAATTTTCTCAGTTTTTTTTATCCTATCGTATATCCTGACATGTAACTGCTCATTGCGTAATCTTATTCTTAAATAAATTCATAAGAATTAACTCACTGTTCAAAACTCTACCTTACTTTCTGCAAATGGCCTAAGAAATCGCCGTGCTAATGCCATGGTGCTCGAGTTTCCACCGTTGTCTCCTTAAAGACTTTTTAAAATCTCTGATACTAAAGTCGACTGAAGTCAACAAGTGTACCTTACAGTTGAGAAGAAGATGAGTCCTGCAGCACTCTGCCTCATGGACAGCAGCAAAGTATTTAACACTGCATTTCCAACTAACTCCGAGCTCTAAGAACATTTACCCATCCTTAAACATCCTTATGACTTAATAAAGAGCAGAGCGTGTTCCTCGTAGGCGTATTGGCAAGATAGTATCAGTGTTTCTCCACGATTTCTACCTGTCGAGGACTCCTTACTTGTTCCTCCGTCGAGTTCCTACCTCCTTTGCTGATAGAAAAGCAATGAGATTCTTTCACACCTTGCTTCAAACAAGCAAGAGGGTCTCAAAATTCGGGTGTAAGGCTCATAAAGGAGGCTTCTCCCTGTCCTCTTTTGTTATCAATCTCTTCCGAATCCTTGTCCTTCATACCAGGAGATAAAGATAGAAAATCAAGGATAGGTTCGAGAGCCGAGAGCAGCTTGGGCAGCGTGGAGAGGACAGGCCGTGATGCAATTACCAGTACCTACGTGGTCAGGAGACGACTCCGCGCTGAACTTGGCGCCAGGTCAGGTAGCCTTGAGTTCTGCTAACTACAGCGCTCGGAGATTAGGCGGATGTAACAATCACCTGAAAGGGGAGATTAAAGAGCCTCTCAATGAGGTCCTTTGTCCTCGGCCTTATTTGATGCTTTGGGCCTTTTCAAACCACGCCGGGGAAGGCGCTTTAAATGTTTGCCTCGACGGCCGCGTCGGCTCCAGTGAGAGCCGGCAGCACTGGTGGCACATGGAGAGGGGGCCCTTCTCGGTGGAGTGGTTGGCCAAGAGCAGCCGTGGCGGAGCCCCCTGGCCCCGCTCCCCACCCGAAGGCACTGGCGGCCGGGAGAGCCCGGGGATGGCCGGTGAGTCCTCTCGGTCAGCGCGCGCGAGGCCGTCGGAGCGCGGCCGCCGCCGCTGCGGCACCGCCCGCACAGTGCGGGGACCGCGGAGGGAAGGGTCTACCCCTCAGACAGCCCCGTCTGTCCCCACAGACGCGCCCCAGGACCGGGAAGCCGCGGACCGCAGCAGCCCCAAGCACGAAGCGGAGATATCTGGGGGCGCCGTGCCCGGGCGGCCCCGCACCAAGTTCTCGGCCGCGCAGCTGCAAGAGTTGGAGCGCAGCTTCCGCGAGCAGCGCTACATCGGCGCTGGAGAAAAGCGGCGTCTGGCAGCCGCCCTGAATCTCTCCCAGAGCCAGGTGAGCGCGTCCCGGAGCCCCGGGCCCTCCTCGCCCTCCGCCCGCGTAGGGGGACGGGCCTCGATGGAGTTGGTTGGCACCTCGCGGTCACTGCGGGCACGGGGGCAGTGACAGTGACAGCTCCTGCAGGTGCGGAGGCCGGGCCGCCTGTCAGCTTTGCCCTGCCTAGTTGAAAACGGCCTTAAGCGAACTGAGCCCCCTGTCTCAGCTGGCACTGCTGCGCCCACCAGAGATAAGGTGCAAATGAAAACCGTGAATGCAAACGCAAAAGGTGAAGCTTCATGGGGGGTAAAAATACTTGCGCAATCCTCAGAATCTCAATTTTCAGGCTAATTCTTTCTTAAAGTTATGTATATACTTGACAGGCACACTGCAAGATTTTCGAACCCCTGCCCTGTACTTTTAGTTCCACTGCACCAGTCTTGGGTTACAGCCCTTTTCCAAATCTGAGTAACTGGTTTGACAGGTAACGTGGAGTGTTCACAGCTTGACACATGCCAAGACAATTACTCTGCACTGAATATAGACCTATGTTATTTTGTTGATGTATTCTGTTACTCTTGACAAGAATTCTGCTCAGGATTTATTACTACATGGAAAAGGGACAAGTGGGTTGGTTCTTGACTCTTTTTTTTCTCATCCTTAGATAAAAACCTGGTTTCAGAATCGTCGTATGAAGTTTAAACGTCAAACCCAAGATGCCAGGATTGAAGCTCTTTTCTCAGGCTTATTTTTGCCCTATCCTTGTTACCCAGATATGGCTACATCCAGCTGTTCTCATGGGATGGACACCAATGTCTCTACCTCTGCTGTTTCCCTTCACCCAGCTATGCCAAACCCTGCCTTGTTGTCTTCTGTTCCTGCCCAGTCTCTTCAGCCAGTTTTGCCAAGTCCAGCTTTACTAATGCCTCCCGGGCCAGGATTACCTTGTTACTCTTCTCTAATTCCAGCAGTGACTGTAACCACTGAACATAAAAGGCTGAGTTTCCAGCCATATCTTCCTTCTTGTTAAAAGTGTCAAAATTTCTGTGTAATCTAGAAAAGAACTGCCAAATATCTCTAAGAGTAACTATTTAACTTATTTTGTTAAACATATTGATGATACTATGGATTTTTTAACATAAACCCCAATGTTTTATTAGAGGAGAAAATAACTTACCCGTTTTAGAGAAACAATACTGAGAGTGGAAGTGGAAGACATGAAATTTCCCTTTATTCTTTGTCTTCGCTGTGCTTTATGGAAACTTCTATACAAATTTTCCTATCCAAATATTTTCTGAAAACACTGAAAGGGTGGAGTACTGTTTACACATTCATATAGTAACTATGTCATGTAACAGACAGCAGCGTCCATTCTACTTAAAAACCTTACACTCAAGAAAAGATTTGTAAACTACAGCAAATGCATTTAAATTAAAATGGTACCAAATGTGGCAACCCTATGAACAAAACCAAAAAATTTGCCCAGTATTGTCTTTTATATGTACCTTATGCAACATTCCTAAAGTGGTCTCACCTATATTTTAATGGACATATTTTAATGGACAATAATATTCCATTTATGCATTTAAAGCAAGGTAAGACAAAGGAATTGGCAAGCATACATGTTGATGCCAATGTAAAAAATACTTGTAGTTTAAACCTACTCATGGAAATATTAGAATTGTTCACAAGGTCAGGTTTCCTGGGAACTCAAAATATTTCAGTTTTTACTTCTAAGGTTTTGGTCATATCTTGACAGCCTCCCTAATTTTAAACTGCAAGATTTATTCAGGCTTGCTATTAGGAACACTCGGAGCTGTACCTAAAAGTCCCAAAGCAAGCATTATGGAAAAATCGCAAGGCCAAGCACTTAGAGGATAATGAGAAAAAGAGACCCTGCATCAGCATAAAGCAGCTGCAGCAGGTGTAAGTACCTCTCTTTCCCTGATCCAGACCATTCTAACTTGCTCACTAGGTGATGGTTAGACTACTCTGCAACTGTAAAGAGAGGGGGGAAAAATGCACAATTCCCCACGACAAAAAAACCCAAACCCAAACACGTCCCTTTGCTCATAAGGTGTGGGGGGATGGGGCTGGTGGGGAAGTGAAAGCCACAACTGCCTTATGCTAGGCATTCACTTTTCTCCTCCTCCTTCTTTCCCGCCCATACACCACCACCACCACCCACCCCCTTCTCCCCGGTTTTGCTGTGCGAGTTTAAGGACCGCAAAGTTGAAATCAATCTTTCGTAGACAACGGGGAGGAGGGGAGGCTGGAGACACTCGAAGAAATTTCCCCCACCACATCCCTTCCCAGTGCCCTGCTAGGACAGCACTGGTACATAATGCAGCTAGGCAGCTGAAGACACAGTCTGTGCATTTCTGTCACTTTGAACACAGATTCTACAGAAAGTTCTCTTATCCCTTCCAAGTAATTTTTTTTAACAAGTGAGAAGCCCATAGGTTATTAAATCGAAACTCTTGGTGACTCACTGAATTAGAGGGTGGAGGAGGGGGGATTTACAATGCAACAATCAACTAATGTATTTTAAAGACCTTTCAGATGAATTAAAGAAACTTCATTAAAATCTAGCAGATCAAGAAATAACTGTTAAGTAAGCATTTTTAGGAGAGTAGTGAAAACTGATCCCAGGAAGAGCTATAAGCCCCTAACAAATTTCAAGCTTGCTAAAATAGAAACTTGAACCCCTTATATGTTTAAAGATAGTAGCTCAATTTACTAAAAAATGTTCAAATTATACAATTAGAAATGGTATTAAGTGGTGAGATAAAGGCCAAATTTACAGATTAAAATCCTATTGAGACTGTATGAGTTTGAACAGAAGACAATTACGGTGTTAATATTTTTTGCCAAGTATTTATTTTGGCAATGGCAGAACTTCAAAATTCCATAGGGGAGGCCTGATCTGTTTAAGGATACACTGACTTAATTAATATAGGTGATTAACACAGCTGCTGCCTTCACGTGGAAGATGGGATTGGAATTGTAAAGCAATAATTGATTTATATTCAGAAGATAAATTTACAGACATCCTTCCTCCTGGAGCATGCATTTAGCCAAAAGCACAGTGCAATGCAACTGGGTACAGCTGCCTGTGCCCAGGCTACCAAAAATGTTCAACAAAAGACAGACTATATCTCAGTGGCATTGTAGGGAAGTTAGATAAGATGTATTAAAACACCTAAATCCATTACCAAAACCAGGAGGACAAGAAACCATCAAGGTTTGCATTGCACAAGCGCAACTTCTATAGACTTGACACCTAAAACTATTCAGATTTTTTTTTAAGTATATATTTATGTATAACTGAGGCTATGTGATGAAAACCAGTTAGTTAACACATTTGAGACTCATTAACTTTGCTCTACACCATTGCAAATTTGGCAAGAGCAAGTTTCTGCTACTGCATTTCTCTCTTCAGTTCCATTTCAGCAGCTTTCTTTC
>VYZS01097601.1:0-19640 GCA_013400695.1 Neodrepanis coruscans
ATTTTTTAGCCCCACGACATATCCTCCTTTCTGCTCAGATTTAACAGAGAGGAACTAGTCTCTGCTTCGCTCCAAACTCCATTTCATGCCTCTGAATAGATGAGTAACACTGTATGGGGTCACATCAACCTCTTTCCATCCAAGGAGCCTGTTCCATTGAGAGTTTGACTGCTGCTTTCTACCCTAAGAATTCTTAGTCTCCTCTAAATATTAACCCTAGCCATCATCCCACAACACCTGTAACATTCTTTTCTGCTGAGGCTGGCTTGAGTTTTAGTCTTTATACAAGATTTATTTTTTTATTCATTCCACCTGCAAGAATATTTTTAAGTGTGTTCTGCAGTTATGTAATAGAGATTGATTTCTTATGTCACTTTGATGTTTTTAATTATTATACATTCCTCTTGATTAGTTTAGTTTTTTTTGAAGTCATCTAGAGATCAACTTGTTAATTTGACATCATGATCTTTCTGTGTTTGAGTCCCTTTAATTACACTACTATCATGTCTTTCTCAACAACTATCCTCAAAAACTAATCTAGAAATCCTGTCCCCTCACTTTCAAGATCTTAGTGTGCTGAATATTTAACTTGTAAGATTATTACTGGTCTTGCCCCGTTGTGGATTCAAACCAGTTATTCTGTTTTTCAGTTTCACATTTATTAACTACTAACTTAAATGTTATTCATACATCAGATGCTATAGGTTCATCTAGTCATTGCAGAAAAAAAATAAGTATGTTAGAATAGGTTCTTTTCTGTTCAAAGGTCAGATTTTTTAGTTGACAAGTAATAAGGTTTATGACTGTTCTGTCTTTGTAGGACTGAGTTAATGTATTTCAATTATTTCCAAAATTGTCTTCTTCCTTGTACAGAACCCAGTTCAGAAATTATTAAGAATCTTGCTAGCAGGAGGTTGGATTTTAGCCTGTTGCCTTCCTATAACTTCAGAGTCACCTTTTTCAGTTCCAAGTCATATTGCGTATAACAAATATTCTTCCCTATTCCATGTCGTGATTTTGGCCTTGCTCTCTGGTAATAATTTCAAGTGTGTGTCTCTCTGTTTATTGTATACATATATTATTATAGTTGAGTGCATACTTCTAAAACTGTGATTTTCTACCACAGAATAAATGCCAGCTTCCATTTTATCTAAACTTTATAATTTTCCCATTTACATAGTTTCTATTACCTTATACTCTCTGGTCTTTTCCCAAGTGCTAACTAAAATACTCATTGTTCCTGAATTGTGATGTTGAAATGTAGCAGAAAATTGCCACTGCTTTTAGGACATATTCCATGTTTACAGTAGCTTTTTATGCTATCACAGAGCTCTTGTTTTGTCATGTGCTAGCAACTTATGTTTTTCTACTGAGCTTTCTGAATACACAGGTAAAAAGTGCAACGTTCAAATACCAGTGCATAAAATTGCGAAGTTCAGCAAACAATCCATTAGACAGGCATTGCGTTTATATATTTACCTTAACTCTACCTCCATTATTTATGCACTTCCCTACAACAGTAATAAAATGTGCTCCCTGGGCTTTTTTGTACGCAAAAAGAATTATAATTTACTCTGGCGGAAGAGCTAGTTCATTACTCAATAGAACTGACTGGGCTCATGAGTTATTTAGTTCAGATCCTTATTGATAAAATCTGGAGATGACAGCATTCATTATGTCCCTCTGCCCTCTTGGCCCTGTATATTGACTCAGAGCTAAACAATTAAAGTGGCAAATAGATTTGTTTACAATGCAAATCTGAGCCAGATTGGAAATAATGCAAAAGGCATAAGCAATTACACTTTTCATAGTGTATGGTAATCTGAAATTAAATAGATTGAACTGATCTATACTCAGGAAGCTGTACAGTTAACGAGTCATAACTGCCTTGTGATTCTGCGTGGCTGTAAAGGATCTGATACTGCTGTCCTCAGTCCCATGCTCTGAGAAAACAAGCTTCCTTCACCTTTGTATTTGCTCCTTTTCATTTACTATAGTGGTTAATACAGAGAAGAATTTTTTGCATTTAATTTTTGAGAAAAGTCAAGGAAGATTCTCTCTCTGTGATAAATATCTATGTATTTATAGCTTGGGAATTGTTGTTTAGTTGGAAAAAAATGGAAGGGAAATAGGTATACAAAAAAATGAAGAATATAGTTTTTCCTTGCAAAGCCTTTGTGCAAAATCTGAGAAAAGAAATCTTACAAAAGTGAAACATGTCAACAAATTAATTAATTAATCATTGTTTCTCCCTCTTTGAGGCTAAGCTTCAGGAACACATAGTAAAGACTCAGAACATGGCAGAGAGGGTGTTACAGAATTTCCATGCAAAATAGTCCTGGAAGACTTGAGGTAAAGCTGACTTTCATGTAAACTCTTGCTTGTCTTTGCAATCAACTTTTCATCTACCCCACACCTCCAACAGGGACCTATCCTCTAGGGTATATGAGACCAAATTTCATTGATCTGACTTCAGTTTTATAATTCCATACTATTATAAGGTACTTAGATTTTTTTTCCCCTTCTTGTTATGTACTTATTATATAGAGTAAATGTGGAGAGGCAAAGGATGGTAACTCACCAGGGCTTTTTGTGCAGCAAAACTGTTTTCATGAATACAAGGTTGTAATATGCTGATCACATACCAAATCTAGTTTTAGCACTAAACACAGTGCACAGCAGTGGCAAGCAAGGTCCATTTACTCAAAACACTGCTATTTAATGTGTGCATCACATTTTTGAAAGCTTGAGGCAGTGATTGGAGGCCATGCTGCTTGTTGGCTTTTTAGAAACAGTCGTTGCAATTCTTAGGGACACAGCTTATTGAATACTGCAGCTTTTGAAAAAGCAAACACAAACATGTAAGTTATCTTTAATTTGGATTTGGACACTGGAGAAAATCTAAATTGATATAAAGATGTATATATTTGGTACCTGAAATGACTCAGTATTAATTTAGTAGTCATGAAGACTTAAACTATTAACCATTGCCACTTGGCTCACCACTTAAAACAATTTTGGAAAACAATTAATTGTCAGATGCAATGGATTCTATGGTATGAAAAATTCCATGAAGCCTGAGGAACTCTACAATCCCTTATAGCTATCATTTTGTGTGAAAGTGTGAGTCAATTTAAAACAATTGTCTTCCTTTGTAGTAGAATAACATATTTTGATAGTAGCTCTGGATGTCCTATGTAAAAATGGTAGTGGAGCATATGCTAGAAATTTCTTTTTTAAGTCATCTTCAAAATACTGTGGGATCAAAATGTCAAGAGTGTAGATCAAAACCATCAAATGCTCGCATATAAAAATATATATCTATTTATGAATATATTTTAATCAAGAGTTCAAAGGAAAATTATAAACACTATCTTCCTGATTTCATTACTGGCAAAGCAAATGTTTTAAATCAGTGTTCAAGTGTCATCATGAGGACATTTGAGTGTAAGAACTGAAAGATGCTTCAGCTTAAGCTAGAGTAATAACCTCCTTCTTCCTAAAATGTTTAAAATATTAAAACAACATCCACTGTAAAAGCTCTTACTGTAAATATGGAATGATTGCCACATCTATTGATTGGAAGAATAGCTGTTGAAGTTGAAATAAGTTTTCTGTACTCTACTTTTCTCCTCTTGTCTAGGTCTGAGATAGCAAAAGGGTTCATTAACCACAATTTGGACGAGAGCTTGCTAGAGGGAATGCAACAAGATTATTAGGTGTTAAAAATAGAAATATGGCATATATGTATGAATAGTACCAGCCACGCCTCCCCCAAACCCAAGACCATGTCCCCAGCACGCGACCCAAGAAGCCCAAGAATACCCCAGACCCCACCACCCAAAAGGGACCCCCTCCCCCAAACACAAAACAATTATTGAAAACTGTGACACCGTGAAAAGGATTTCTGCCATGGAGCAAGGTGCAGAGGTCCTGCCACTGTCATGGGCTCATTGGAGAGATGCTGGGGAGAGCAGTTGAGGTGCAAAGAAAGCCAGGAATGCCAGGATGAAGAAACACAGCAGGAGGTGATCCTTGGTCAGGATGAGAAAGCAAAGGGTTTCTATGCAGGCATTTGGACCACCTCCGGCACAGCGAACCCCGGAGGGGTCTCGGGACCCCGCAGGAGCAGAAGAAGGATGAACCGTGTAACAGCAGGAAACTTTAAAGGCCCCCCAAGTCCTGCCTCGTGCCATCCTGACTTCCCAATAGGAAGAGGCTCTGAGATGCCAATCCTATCAGCCTTCCACTGGTTTGTGTCATCAACAAGGCAGCCTCCATACCCGCACACGTGGCTGGGGGCCCCCCTGTGGACAGCGTTGCCCCCCTCCCACTGTGCCCCATAGTCCGGGCCACTGGGATACGAACGTGCTGTGTGGGGCCATCTCCCCCTGCCACAGCAGGTGCCGCGGGTGCGAAACTGCTCATGGTGGCTCTGCTGCCTGACCCCCTCTGCCCACATTGGTTTGGGGCTGCTGCCCGCCACTGCTGTTGGCTCAGCTGCCTCTCCTAAACTCACTCTAGGAAAAGAGGGGTGAGGAAAAAAAAATAATGAAAAGGATTCAACATGTTTTTTGTATTACAGGTATTTCCTGGGCACTTAAACCATGACACCTCTGTATAAACTGTAATGTTGAAGATAAAATAGATTGTAAAAAAGAATTCAATTTCTACAGTTAACAGTAGTTTTCCAGAGTAGATGTATTTTGGACTTTTTAAAACCAGAACTTAAAATATTCTTCTATTAGGAAGTGAGGATTTGTGAGAAGTAAATATCAAATCCTGCTGGTCATTTTCTTCTTTTCAAGTATTTGGTGGATTCAACTTTTTCTGCGGTAAATGCCTGAATCCAACATACCAGAAATGTTTCAGTGTTTCAGTATATTAACGGTACATGCCTCTGGTTTGCTTTCTATACTTCAAAATGATTCTTGTTTTCCTATCTGTCTGTATTTCCCCCAAAGTTTATGCATCAAATTAATCACAGACAGCTTTCAAAAATTCACAGAAGTTCTGCTTTTGGTTGTAAGATGCACCCATTTTCTTGGAAGTTTTCATTTTGACTAGTAGGAAATAATTGAAAACTATGTTTATTCAGATAAACATTCATAGAAAACTGACATCCTGGTCAATTTTTGCTTTCCAATTTTTATGAAATGTTATTATTGGAACAAAATCTGTAAATATTATTGATAGTTTCATTACAAAAATTGTTTAATAATAGCATGCATTTGTATTACTTATTCTTCTGCTCATGATTTTCAAGATATTAATTCTAGCTATTTAAATTACTGTCTTAACCTGACATTTTTAATGTACCAGCATATCAAACCCAGTCTAAATTTCAACATAATTACAATGGGAATAGTTTTCATTTCATTCTTCATTTACAGTGAAGAAATATTCCCTGTTTATTCTTGCATAAAATAACCACTGAGTTAGGAAATGTTGACCAGGGAGTCGAGAAATGTTGACCAGCTAGAAACTCTGATATGGTGTTGTTCTACAGGTTTACAATTTGCTGCAATAAAGTGTCTGTCGAGGTATATATATACAACAGTCTCGGTTTTTGCTCATTTTCAGAAAGCAACTGTCTTCACATTGATGGAGCGCAAGGAAGAAATTATAGAAGTAACTGATTAGTTTTATCTCTATAACTATTAGAAATTAACTGTTTTCTAAGTAATGTGTTTGGAAATCTTTTTCTTCTCTAGTGTACTCACAGTGTAGACTGTGCATATACATGTCTTTTTGGGTTACTTTGATGTAAAATTATGCACAGAGAAACTCCAATCTGAATATTGAAATCATAAAGCAAACAAATAGAAGAATCAAACACACTCCACAGCTGTCCTTCCTCCCCCCGCCCCCAAACAAAACCACAACCATAATGAATTCAAACCAGTGTTAATCCTGAACTTCTCCTTTTTCATGTACCTCACTATATCTAACACTAGCTCTTCTTTCAAATTTGTGAAAGTTTTGTAGTCATTGTGAATTAATTTCTAGCACTTAGAATAAATGAGACTATTGCCACTAGTTGTCACTGTTTATATTTTAGAATTGTCATTTTTGGAGGGACAAAGGTTGTTAGGAAGAAAACAAAGAGATCTTGCTTTGTGTATCATTACTGTCTTCCTGACAGCAGGCCAAAAAATTCTCCCCAAGTTTCCAAACCATAAAGGAAGAACAAAAGTCTAACCTAGAGATTTACTTAATATGGCAGAACTGTTGATTTGTATTTTGTTCTAGATTTTTTAGTGACTTTTTCTAGTTATCATCATCATTTCAGTCTTTCCAACAATGCTTTCTCATATTGGGCAGTTCCAGTTATTGATCATTCCTGAATGACCTAAACAGCACTCCATTGATGCATTGTGCCACTTCTTATGATTCATTTCTAAGGTCAATAAAAGTAATGCATTCAGGAAGAAATGTTTGTAGAGATGGTGATGTTGCTGGAAGTCTGACAGCAGCCTTTTATGAAAACATGGCTATTTTCATCTGTTTAGTCAGTGAACAAGTGGCACTCAGCCTGGTGCAGTTCAGTATTCAGGTTAGTCTCACATTGCCTGTTGATCTCACTGCAAATGGCAGTAAGATGTGCTTTGATGACTTTTGCTCTCTGCTGCATAAGTTAAGTGTTTGCTAAAGGAAAGTGTGATTTGTGAGACCCTTTCAGATCAGGCTGACTGCTCTTCACCTCCTGTCAGAACAGTGTGAAGGAAATATGTCAGTGAAACAGGCAACTTTTTTTTATTTTTGGTTTAGTTCTGAGAGGTGGATGCTGTGATGCATGCGTGTGTTGTTCCTTTATAATAGTCTGTGTTTGTAGAGCAACATCGGTCAGCGACTCATGGGTGTTGATGTGTTTTGATTCTGTCTTTAACAGGTGAATTTTTTTGACAGATTCTTACAACATCAAGTTTTCTGGGTTCAGAATAGATCTCCTCTGTCAGCTGAGAAGTTCAATAATGCATCACTAAGTTGGGTTTCTCTTTAAAATGCTACTGTCTGAAAGAAAACTTATTAAAAAAGTGGCGTCCCTTCACAACCAGACATACAAGACTAGGAAGATAAACTGATATAGAGAAAAAACATCTGAAAAGTCCAGCATGTATGTAATTAACCCTTCTTTGCCTGAGCATTATTACTGTATGCTTCTTTTCTTTACCTGAATGTTAATAGCCAGAAGCATAGGGCTGGCTCAGTAGATCCTGTCATCTAATAGTCATTGCTTCTGCATTTTTCCATCTCCATGTGAGTTTGGATATCAAAAATACTTGGTGATATTCTCCTGTGTTATGAATTCTTTTCTATATTTTACCACGCACTGAGTGTTTATGCCCAGGGATATTCAGTTGTTGCTTTTGCAGTTGTTGTACTATCATTTGCTCAGACAAAGAATATGCAGAAATGTGCTTGTTTATAATTGCACTAAAACCAGAAAACTGTCAGACTTCTATTTCACAAAGGTTCACTGAAACATTGAGATAGTATGGATTGTGTTTGACTAACTTCCAAAAGATGGCCTACAAGCTGCAGCTTTCTCCCAACCCATTTTTTTATTTGCTACTTTGGCATTTAAAATTGCCTTGCTGTGACAAGTTTCTTTTCAGGTGTGTCAGTAGTGTCTAGTTGAGTTATTTTTCTCTCTGCTCTCACCTTCTAATCAAAAGGTTTATGTACAATATTTATAGTGTGACTACTAAATGCATGTACAATGAAATTTACTTTTCAATTTGTTTTTTCCTTTTAGGTAAGGAAGAGTTGACACACAATGCTCTTACCTGTTTATGCTTTTATGTGTAAATAAAAAGCTAAGAGTAATTTAACTACAAAAGCTTAATGTGTTTTTGACAGGACACATGGCAGCCAGAACTTTGGGTTGTACCTGTTTATTCTTGTTCTCTATGCAGGGAGCACCCCCAAGAATGTAATGTGGCTTTTAGGCTGAGAGCTGTGTTTTATTAGGAGATAAACATGAATAACTAACTCTCTAAATGTAGAAAGGAGGTGGTGAAGCTCTGGCACAGGCTGCCCAGAGCATTGGTATCATACAGCCTTGTTTGTACTTGCCACAGGATTTTTCTCTTTCATCTCATCAGAAGTTTGCAGTCTGGGCTCCATGCCACCATGGTGTCCTGTATTTCAGTTGCTGTCATGTGTGACTGGACAAGAGCAATGGAAAAGATCTTCAAAGAGAATGCAGATGCCCTGTTCACTGTTAGCTTTGAAGTGCATCCCTCTTCCCATTACTTCCTCCACTTTCCAGCTCTAAGCTGGAAGTGAAGGTTATTTCTCACTGGGAGTTATTGTCAGAAGAGGGAAACTGAAATCTTTGATCCTTAGTTTCCATTTCCTTGGTTTTATAATGTGTGTCTGAATTCAGTCTCTCAGTAAATGCTTACAGATAAACATTTTTATAGCACTTAGTGGTGGAGGGCTTTATAGATTTTACAGTGCAGCAGACACAAGGAACATCTCAGAAGAGGAGCACCCCAGTCTATAGTGTCATGGAGGCTCCAGATGAACTTGGAAGTTGCAGGAGTTGCTCTTTCTATTATGCTTGCCTGGCCAGGAAGAGCAAATTTCTTTTAAGACTGTTCTTGGAATCCAAACACAAGTAGAGGTAAATTAGTATATAGAAGGAAAAAAGGCAAACATTTTGTGGAAAGATAATTTTGGGGGCTTTTTTTAATGTAAGATTTGTTCCAAAATTGCATGGTTTTGTCTCTTGTTCATGCTTTCAAAGATACAATATTTTAACCTTCCTTTGTTCATTTCACCCTTGTTTCTTTTTCTGTGCTGTCTTTTATGCTTGAAAATCCTTATGTGAACTCTAAACATTAGTGTTGTTATTTTACTTCAAACCTTGCATCAGAAGGTGTTAGAGTTGTACATGATTTATTTAAAATAAATTTGTTTAAAAATATTAGAAACTATCAGTCTTTGAAAAACTGTCCATGTAATCATGTTGCCCTTATACTCAATCTGTTCCATTTACTGTTTCCTATTAATATGTGCTGTATCTATATTATATATGCTAGATATGGGATTTTTGCCATTACTGGTAAGAGCTGTACTGATCTGAAAAATATAGATTTTCAGGATTTGTCTGTGCTGTTCTTGACTGAGTGAGTGTTAGAACTTATGTTTAGCCTTTCATGGTGGTCTCATACAGAAATTTGGTCCTGTTTTAATGAATACTTCGGATACTAAGTGTTCAAAAAAGTTTACGGGATACAAAGATGGAATTAATCTCTTCAATAGAGCACTTTCAAATTGACTAAGAAAGCAGAATAGGACAGAAAGGCAAATGTCTCATCATGGTCAAGCCAGAACTCTTTAGTACAGGAAAATCTAGTTCTTAGGCAGAAAAACAAGGGCAAGACTTTCATATCCTCAGTGGTACAGAATCAAATCATCCCAAATGAATGAAAGAGAAAATCTTTAGCTTCACAAGCTTGACTTGTTTTGGAAAGAATCAGCTGGGCCCATGGTACTCTGGCATTGCCCATCATGTTCAGTTGCAATAACCTTGCAGTCTTTTGACTCTGTTAGTTAATTATACGTTACTTTAAAAATACTCATAGCCAAGTCATTTCAAGGAATAATTTTTCACATGTTCCTTCACTTCTTTGAAAGCTACTTTTAAAATAATTAATAACAGGGATGGGAACATTTGCCAATTAGACAAATATAAAATATGCTGAAAACAATGAACATTAATTTTAGCACTATGCATGAAGTCCCTCTTCAGTTTAACATAGTAGTATAAATTGGGTTAATCTAGTAGACATGGCTGGAGTTGTGATCCTATATTTTATGGTAGTGTCTCAGTCTGAGATGGCAAAAGGGTTAATTAATCACAATTTGGATGAGAGTTCGTTAAAGGGAATGCAACAAGATTTATTAGGTTTTTTAAAAGAAAAACCAGGAAATACGGCATATATGTATGAAAAAGTACCAGCCCCCTCTGCCTCCCCAGATCCAAAACCATGCATCCCAATGCATGACCCAAGAAAACAAAACCAAAAGAGCCCGGACCCCACCACCCAAAAAGAAACAAGGGACCCCCTCCCTCTAACACAAAACAATTTTTGAAAACCGTGACACCATGAAAAAGGTCTCTGCCGTGGAGCAAGACGCAGATGTCCTGCGATGTTTGGAGAGACACTGAGATGGAGAGATGAGGCAGGAGGCTGTCCTCAGTTGAGATGAGAAAATGAAAAAAAGCTTTTCCACGCAGGGCACCTGGATCACCCCCCTCTGATACAGCGAAAACCAGTTCTCTCTGGACCCCAAGAGCAGCAGAATGGCTGAGCTGTGGGACTGTGGGAACCCTTAAAGCCCCTCCAAGTCCTGCCTCATGCTGTCGTGACTCTCTGATAGCAAGCGGCTTCGAGCTGCCAGTCCAATCAACTTTCCTCTGGTTGCGTCATCAACATGGCAGCCCCCACACCGCGCAAATGGCCAGAAACCTCTGCGTACGGTGTGGCCCAACCCCCCCCCGCCCCTCCCCCAGTCNCTAGGCATTGTCTTAAAATCAGGTTTGTTAGCTATTCAGTATCCTAAAATTAGGGCTTAGATTTGTATAGGAGTCATTCATGATTATGATGCTTTCTGTGGGAACATGTTAAATTAGCTGNCAATGGACTTGGTAGGCAGCGGGAATGGGGTCACTGCTGCTGGGCAGGGACGCGCCTCAGCTGCTGAGTGGAGGTTGCTTCACGTTCGGCAGAAGCAAGGTCCAAGAAGAGAGGGGAGAAGAAAAGAAATGATAAAAAGGGATTCAACNAACCAGCGTTTGGCTAATTAAAACCAGGATAAGCTTGATTCAACCTTGGAAGAAGCCTCATTCTCTTATCAGGTGTATGAATGTTTGGATAAGTGTTCTAAATCCAGGTTGAAGANAAAAAGGGATTCAACACGGGGTTTTTTGCATTACACGTACTTCCTGGCCACTCAAACCATGACATTTTCTGTGAGACTCAGCTAATGTATCTTCACCCAAACTAAAGGCAGTTAGTTAGAAAGCCAGATGTTCTGTGTGAAGAAAGTTTTTTTTGATTATTGATACACAAAGGGATATGTTTGTGTGGCCAAACTATCTCACCCAGGAAGCAGGGCGAGAACTTGAAAATGGAGAAGGAATATTTTATGCAACTTGAGCAGATGCAAGAAGTGTTCTTCCAAGGCAAATCTTTGGAATGTCATGAATGAAGGAGTTCTGATGCTGTGAGAGGTAATTGTTTCAGTTCACTTCCACTGTATACAGACAAGTAGAATCTGATACTTCTTGCAAACAAGTATTTTTTTACAAGTACTCTGATTTCACTATCAGTCTCTTCTTCTGACCAATACAAACCACAAGATCCTGATTTTTGGATTTGAGTATATTGGAGTTATCATGGTGTATAAGATGGACTTTGTAGAAGTTAATTTTTTGTTTTTCTCAATGTTTTACTCTGATAATTATGAAATTTTATAAACCCCATCTTTTCATATTGGTACAACTCTACTTCATCACCAGTCTTCTAAAACTTTGTCAGTGTGACACAGCTCACTGACAGCCTAGAAGGATGTTTGGTTGGTTCTTTCAAAACCTTGTAGTTATTTGGATCTGATTTTTTTAAATATCAGACTTCAAAAGCTGCAAGGTAACACTGTCTTGAATTAATACAGGAGAGTGTTTTATCAATCCTGAGACATACACCTTTGTCTCTGAACTATACAGCAGAAATATTTATTGAACACTTCTGTCTTTTTTTGCAATTAATCATAGTATTTCTACCATATTTTAACAGACCACTGTTGTCGTTTGGGCTGTTTATACTACTGAACACTTATAAGCATTGAGTTTAGTTGAATTTGTGGTTCAGAAGATAAGTACTTCTGAAACATGCCTTCCAAATGCAGTGCTGTTCCTCTACCACAAAACACAACATAGAAAGGAAGCAGATTTTTTAAGAATTAGAGGTAGGATTTTGAAAGAGGAGGTGGTTTGGCACATAAAACTGAGACATCTGGAAGCATAAGTGTCAGAGGGTAAACATGTCTGTGGTTCATATTTGTTGTGCATCATGTTTCTTGACATGGTTTGAAATGGAGTGCAAATCAAAGCTGTTTGTGATTCCGTAGAAATAAGTAAGGAGCAAACATTTTATTTTGTTGTGTGTTGGTTGGCAATTATTTGCTATTTTGACAATGAACTTCTTCAGCGTCTTTCCAGCATTTTTAATTTCTTTGGGCAGAAAACTGGAGCTGTTCAACTCTCACTGGCTCCAGGATAAGACTGAAAATAAGCAAATTGTGCTGTCTGTCTTTTACATCTTTCCACCTCCAGTTCTGAGATGCAGTATTTTACAGGCTATAAGTGTCAGTCTAATGTATTTTTCTTCAGTTCCATTGAAAATCATATCATTATTTAATTAAAAATGTGTCATAAGGACTATCAGTTCTTCTGAACACTCAGGCTGTAATATACATGATTTTGTGTTGGCAAATAGGTTATATGTTAGAGATTTGCACTGGGTATACTGTACAGCTGGAAAGGTACAGGAGTACTGGTTGATAGGAAGCTTAACATGAGCCAACAGTGTGCCCAGGTGGCCAAGAAGGCCAACAGCATCCTGGCCTGTATCAAGAATAGTGTGACCAGAAGGACTAGGGAAGTTATTCTTCCCCTGTAGTCAACACTGGTTAGGCCACAACTTGAGTACTATGTCCAGTTCTGGACCCTTCAGTTTAAGAAAGATATTGAGATGTTTGAATATGTCCAGTGAAGGGCAACGAGGATGGTGAAGGGACTGGAGCACAGGCCCTATGAAGAGTGAGCGAGGGAGCTGGGGTTGTTTAGACTGGAGAAGAGGAGGCTCAGGGGAGACCTTATTGCTGTCTACAACTACCTAGAAGGATGTTGTAGCCAGGTGGGTGTTGACCTCTTCTCTCAGGCTACCAGTGACAGAACAAGAGGACATAGTCTTAAGCTACATCAAGGGAGGTTTAGACTGGATGTTAGGAAAAACTTTTTCACAGAGACAGTGATTTCCCATTGGAATGGGCTGCCCAGGGAGGTGGTTGAGTTATCATCCATGGATGTGTTTAAGAAGAGCTTGGACAAGGTACTTAGTGCCGTGATTTAGATGATGTGATGGTGTTAGGTAATAGGTTGGACTGGATGATCTCAATGGTCTTCTCCAATCTTGTTAATTCTGTGATTGTGTGACTAGGCATTGTCTTAAAATCAGGTTTGTTAGCTATTCAGTATCCTAAAATTAGGGCTTAGATTTGTATAGGAGTCATTCATGATTATGATGCTTTCTGTGGGAACATGTTAAATTAGCTGAACCAGCGTTTGGCTAATTAAAACCAGGATAAGCTTGATTCAACCTTGGAAGAAGCCTCATTCTCTTATCAGGTGTATGAATGTTTGGATAAGTGTTCTAAATCCAGGTTGAAGACAACCTTGGAGACTTGTAAGAAAGAAAACAAATGAAAGTTAAGAGCATGAGAGATAAATTTATTTTGATATCTTAATTGGCCTCTGATAAACACCACTGCCTAATTGGAAATGAGATAAGCGTTCACACAGCTAACTTTCTCACAAACTGTACAATAAAAGGGATCCTCCCAGAGAGACAGAACAGATAAAAAGAAAAGATAGAAGAGAGAGAGAGTGAGAGATTCCCAGGCTGAATCCTGTGTATTTTGACTCATTATTTTCATAGTTCATACCTTGTCAATAAATCTGTAATTTCTATCCTGTTGAAGGACATATTCATAATGCCATGTATTTTCATGATTTTAATAAATTGTGATTGCTACCACTTGGTATCAGAGTTATAGGATGATGAACTGTGTCTGCTTAACATTTTTTCCCCTTTATCACTAATGTGCTGTAGCTTGCACAGTAAACCAAAGACTGAATTTTGTCCCATTTGTCATTTACAATTACTTTCTTAACCCTTTATTAACGTTATGTGCTCTGCAGCATCTTAGAGCAAATAAGAGCGGTAAATTCTTTTAAAGGACATATTTGGTCATACAATCACATTTCTTTCTCTAAACTTTTCGTAAAATGGTTGTAAGTATATGATAGATTTCACAAACTGTAGATTCTTATGGCTCTTGTGTGCAGTGGAATGTGAGGTGGAAAGGTTTTTACTGCATTTTCATTCAGTGAGTTTACAGCCAGTACAGTGTGGTGCCGGCAGAGGCACCTTACTTGCACCTATTGCAGTTGCTTTTCTTGGGTCTGGGTTGTTGCTAACAGGTAGTATTGCAAACTTTAGCCATTTAGTATCTCTTGAGGCTTTAGGAGTATCTTTGCGTACTTAAAATGTTTAAATGTTTAAAATGTTTTCTTGACTGAATCTGTAGTGTTTTAGTTAATTTTTTTTCAGCATGGAACTTTCTACGGATTTAATAGATCAAGGTCTATAGTAAAAGAGTAAGACTGATTTTCCTCCTAAATAATTAGTGCTAAAATAATTACAAATATTATATGAAATGAATGTTAAAATTAATTAAATAACTTGACTTTAAAATTTGTTTAGAATGTTTTCTATTACTAGAATTCTATTTAATACTTTAGCTACTTAGTATGCAATGTTTCCATTGTAACAAATTGATCAGGGCATAGTTTGTGCTGAGATATATTGGCAGTCCAGTATTTTTCTTTTCTAGGAGCTTTATTTTTTTTAGACTTTCAAAAGAAAAAAATCAGTCTGTAACAGCTAATACTTGTCTGTGCTAATGAATCTCTAATATAATGCAAATATCTTGACTTTGCAGACAAACAAAACAAAAGTTTGATTTACTCAATAACAATGTATAAACCAGCCAATGCTGTTTGATTTTCTTCTCTTCTTAAATTGTTTTGTCACCCACTGCAGCCTTCAGAGATACTGTACTCTGGCCACTGGTATTATAAGACATAGAGGATGACAGTCACACTCTACATTGTTTCTTATGCCTTCAGTTCATTCCCAAAGGCATTTCATATTGTAGTATGGATGAATCTGAAAGCCAAGTGACTTCTTTGTGTGTGTGTGAACATCTCAAAAAAAATTATTAACCTTTTTTTTTCAGATTGTTGCTTCTGAATATGCAGATTCAAGTGGTAAGGCACACAAGCTTTTGTTTATTTTTAAAATTTTGATAATATCTTTGCCGAAATATTCTTTAAAGCTTAATTTTTTTTATTATATTTTCATATTTTTTGATTTTAAGAATGGGCAATGAACAAGTGATTTTGTCAAAAAAAGGAATACAAGCTCCTCAGGGCTGTACCATTCCTAAGCATGCTCCAAACTTATACATTCTGCTGGTGATAGCTTTGAAACCTTGAAACTTTCAGATTAGTTTTTAATGAGTTATAGGTACTAAAAGACAAAACTCTTAATTCAGAGGCTCTCCCAGTATGCTGTACTGAATGACATGACCTTCTGCACTGCACAAGTGACACTTCTGACATCACAGAATTTGCTGGGGTTTTAACTATACAGAAATTATTCTAAAATTAAACAGCTGAGAGAGGTTCTCTCATATCAGTCACAGAAGTTGGTTTCATTAACTATTTTCTTCCCTCATTCAGATAAGCTTTGCATGTAAGTATATTTTTGTGTTTATCTGTAACAAAGAGAAACAGAAGAAAACACAAATAATATCAAATATATCGGTTTACAGTTATGGACTTATTCTACCTTTCAACTGTTAAAGTAAAACAAAGTAACATTCTCCCTCCCCCCAAGAAAAAGAAAGGAAAAAAAAGAAGGAATAAAAAGTAGTGATTCTCTGAGGCTGTCAATTTTTTATATTCTCTAAAGCTGTGTAAGTGAGAGTCCTAAAGGTATCTGGATTACCTTGTTCTTTTCAATATGAGTGATGTAGAACAAAGGCCAGATCTCAGCCCTGTAGGCTGTGTGCAGCAGATGCAGTTTCAATGTAAAAGCAATAATTTATCACTGCTGTGTATTTTCTGCATTACAAACAAAATAATTCCACTTATAGTGCTTGACCATTTCAGCTTACCAGCTTCTTGTGCAGAGAACAAAGCCTGAGCATGACGAGTAGCAAGGCTTGAGTTGATTCTGCTGAAGAAATTCATACAAGTAATGTTTATCTTTCTCTAAGTGCTTTCCATAACTTGAACATAACTTGTTTTATTTTTGCAAGAACTATATCAATACACTGTTAAAACCAAACCAACAAACTAAATCAAACCCTACCAAAATCTCTTCAATACCAGTTACAAAATCTATATTTGAGCTCTTTAAGGGAAGAAATACTACATATGTCCATAAGTTTTATATTTTAGCTCTTTGTGCTTCTCAGTCACAATCATAGTGAAATAAATTGTTCAAGTTTTCGCTGTAGGACTATATGGTTGCTCAAAAATATATTAGCATTTAAGTTTGAAAGTAATTTTTTAAATTTTATTGCCTCAATAATAAAAGAGTTTATCCTCATTCTTAAAGAAATAAAATTGAGAGAATGGTTACATCACATGAAAATTTGTGAAATTTGATGCTGACCTTAAATGTTAGGGCAGCAGAAATCTTATTTTGGAAACAAATGTAAGTCCTGATTTTTGTTTTGTTATTTAGGGAAATTATTTCAGAGGCTGAGTATGCAAGGAGCTAAGAGCCAGCAGCTGTGTTTCTGTAAATTCTCATTTTACCTTATTGTATGGTTTTGTTTGCTATTGGTCTCCTTATACTTTTGAAAGTAACTTGATACTCTTATATATGTGTAGCTGATATTACTTACAATTGTTTAAATTATACTGCTTTTGTTAACTTATTAGGTAACAGCTCAACGACTGTGTGTATGGAGCCATAAGTGGCACTTATATTAACTCCCTGATCCTGAGCTACTCCACGATACGGTGGTAGGTTTCTTACTACCTTGATTTGAGCAAGCCTTTAGAAGGCACTTGGAGATCTCTGGTATAAAGTTTCTTAGGTATAAAGTTTCTTTGTCTTTCAAACTTGAATGTTACAATTAAAGGGCAAGGGTGAAGAAAAATCACTTTATGCCACAGACCAAAGATCATGCAGAACTTCTTAGCAGGGAATAGAGCACTGAGAAGATAAGGATGGCCTTCAGTTTGTGCAGAGGATTAATATGCTGATTGGGTTACAGTGAGGAAATCCCAGCTTGGTATATTTGCTTCCATGAAAGAGCGCTGGGTCATTTTTAGGATCCACTGACCCATGTCACAGTAAGATGGAAATGATATGAGTCCTACATTCAGTTTTAAAGTGCAATTACATGAATTATGTGTTGCTGTTGTAATAACACTACAAGGCATTAAGGCTTAGGTCAAAATATATTTTAGTAAAATGATAAAACATTTTTAGTATGCCTGTGTGTTGTGGTTTTACCACTAAAATANTCCCACACACCTGCGCCCGGAGGGGAATGGGGGGGAAATGGTTTTATTTTCTAACCCACAACACTGTGCTTCAGTGACACTGCTGTTCTAGTCTATATGATGTGTCCTTAACATGAAATCCTATTTTTCACATAATATAATAACAATACTTTGGTTGCCAGTGATTGGTATTATAAAATGTGTAATGAGATAAATTATGTTATTATGGAAATCCTATTAGCAATTCCCTGTGTACTATGCACATAGCCCAGATTTAATAATATATCCTTCTGTAGTTACTTTCTTGAAAACAGTTTTACCTCCTATGAAATACTGTGCAATAATTCCATTAATAAACATATCTAATTGCAGTATGTAGCTGTGAAAGCCTGAATGAATTGGGATGGACTCAAAGAGAAGCAGGATTACTGCGGTGGGATCTATTGAACAACATATATTGTCCATCTCTAATTTTTGTGCTACTGTATGTCAAGAGAGAGAGTATTAAGTATATAGTGAAGCAGCTAATAAGAACTGTAAGCCTTTTTATAGAGAGCTGTCAGTAGATGGCATTGTGACTATTTTATACAGACTGTCTATTCCATATGAGGCTTAAGGCTTGTAATCATCTGCCATTGCTGCTTAAATTACTACTTTTTTTTTTTTTTTAAAAAAAAGCTATAAGAACGCTTTAAAACTATTCTTTGAATAATTAATAGTTACAAATGGAAATCTGAGCCCAGAATCTCCAAAAGTGATCAAAGTTGTTTAATTTTCCAATAGTTGGGGTTAAATAAAAATAATGTTTCATAATGTGCCATCGATAAACAGGAGATTACTGCACTTATGTCTCATGTTGCTGCAGATTCAGTAAACCCATGTTTTATTGATAACTAGATACTTTAGCCATAACTTATCCAAAAGTGTGGTGCTTATACTGAGCACCATAAGGAGTAACAAAAATGTTCATGTTCCTGTGCTGTCAACAATACATCCAATGTAAAGCTTACCAAAACCTCTTTTTGCCTCTTCTCTCTCTTCTTAGTGAATTTAGCCAGGGAGAAATCAATATTTGGAACAGCAAGCTCATCATCTGGCATTATATTAGTGGGTGCAGCCACTCATCCTAAAGTGCCTCTGTGGCATAGGCCTTTACCAGGCGAAGCGGACTGATGTGCTTGTCCTGTGCGTGCACAGGAAGATCCTGGGCCATGTAACTGTGAAAACAGATGGGCTGCTCCAGGCAGAAGCAACCATAGAGAAAGAAGTGGTTTTGGCTTTTGAAGCAAGAGGTTGTGGCTAGTATTCGCAATGGAAAATTGAATCATCCTTCGAACTTTTGAAGAAATTAATCCTTTCATTTTGGGCTGAACATGTGAACTGTTGTTTTCAGCTCCTTGCAACTATTAGCATGGCATTAGCGCTTATTTCCTGCAGGAGGAGAAGCTGCTTATATTTGTCAGGCATTTCTTTGGAGCATCGCTAATAATTTGGAGTGAATATATCCTCTTTTGCTAAACACAGCAGAAATGGATAATAATGAGCAGTTTTCTTCATTCAGGCTTTTAAACCCATTTTTTCCTTTCACTCCTTCACTAAAGAAAGTCTATTTATGTCCTCGAGGCCAAGCCTATGACTGTTTTTCTGGCTTCCTGGTGGTTTTCTGCCTACATATACTAACACATCTACCTCCTGTCAATACAAGACTTGATGGTTCCAATCAATCCCCTGGGCCTTCCCACATGGCTTTCTGTTGTTTCAGCTGTTTTACTCTATTAAATATCTTAATTTCTCTGAACAAAGGGCTGCTAGTGTACAAATCAGAGGCATACTTGCTGGCAACCATTAACACCTTCCAATGTAATAATGCTTTGCAGCAGCGTGGGGCATGGAAACCCACTGCTCCGATTTAAGAGCCCTTCTGTAGTGAGAGCAACTCATAGGATGCCTGCCCAGCCTCCCTGTTCTGGATGACTGTGCAATGGGTAGGCAGCCTTGAAGGAACTTTCAGTGTTTAAAAGGTTATTTGTTCAGAACTTTTGATTCCTGCTGACTGTAAGTTAAATAAAAAAACTAAATAAATGTATTAAATCCCCCCTTTTCCCAAATCCATATCATGTAGATGGAAAGATTTTTTTTTCCTGTGGCTTTCTCCAAATAGGTTTGAACACATAAAATCTTCTTTTATGTTCATGTATATAATATATGTTCATGTATATATATATATATATATATATATATATATTCATGTATATAT
>VYZS01097602.1:6680-18535 GCA_013400695.1 Neodrepanis coruscans
AATGAATGTTGTTCTTCCATTTGATGACTCATCATCTTATCATTTTAGAGATACAAAGGCGAGAAATGAGTTACATAGGCAGGTTTAGAAGCATGAAAGGAACAGAGTGGGCAAAAGGTTTCCTTGTGGGATGTCAGGCAGAGGTATAAAAAGGGATTTTTAAGCCCTCAGAAGGAGGCTGTTTTTTCTAGATCCCTTTTTTTTCCATGCCTATAAGGAACCAATTTATCCTACAGTTTTCAATATTCCAGGTAGTTCAGTAAAACTATTCCCATGAAAAATGGGAAAACAAATGTCTTATAATGTCATATGTGTCTAATGTGCCACATTGGACAAAGGAATTTTACTCAGTTGTTTTATATTTTTCCCATTTCTTCTGCATGCCAGCATTTGCTTCTGTTCTCATGGTGTAATACATGAATTGCTAGTGTGGTGGAGGATAAGTGTAATAAACTAAAGCCAAATCTGCTTAAGGCACCACTGTCAATTTTTGCTTTGTCTTATACTAAAAACCAGATGTATGATCATCAAAGAAGTATTGCAAAACTCGTCTACTTATTCAAGACCAGCATATTCAGCAAAGCCTACTCACAGAAAGATAACTGCTGTGATGGAAACTTGTGCTTTTTATTTTAAGTCCTGCAACACTGGTGTTTTCCTTTACTTTTAGCTCCTGGAGTCTGGTAATTTTCAAATTATTTTTCTAAACATATGAATATATATACTTGTGTGTGTGTGTGTGTGTGTGTGTGTTTGCTTGCTATTCCATACTGGTGTAGAAAGTTATGAAAATATAATTTACTTACTAAAGTCTCAGAAGTGAGAAGGCAAATAAGAATTCAAATGTTTTTGTTTTCATTTTTGTTTTAAACAGAATGATTGCTTTTAGATATAGCTGATTTTTTTTTTTTAGATCAGTTTTTTTTTCCCTGCTAACATTTCAGTTTGGAAATACTTAGGCTGCATGTTTTTTCCAATTACATCTGTCCTATACACAGCAATCTGTTATACTGGCTTTTGATCTAGAGCAATATAACTGAGAGGAAAATTCTGCCTTGAAATGGACCTAATTTTCTCAAACCCTGGCAGCACTTAAAAGTGATCTTCACCATCTCACTTTGCTTTATATTCAGTTCAATTTGAGGTGTTTATTTTCATCCACCCCTTTATTTTATTTACTGCTCCCTTGAACAAAGCAATACATAATTCTTTCTCAGCAGAGGAACGAACTGGGCTGGTTTCCAAGGCATTTTTGGAGACAATGCTTGCAATAGTACAGAAGAGACTCTCAGCTACACCCTTATCTGGAAAGGTTTGTGGTTGTTAACTTAAGGTGCATCAGTGACCTGCTTAATTGAGAAATTCAAAAGGGAGAAAAAACAGGCCCCTGCTTCATTCATTCTGTATTTTCATCCAAAGAAAAGCTTAGAAATAAACCCAATGTTGTCCAGCATTTTGGCTTGAAGTTACTATGAATGCAGGCAGGCATTGCTATGAATTATATATTCACTGGACAGATTTTGTTATGGAGAAGAAAAAGAATAGCAATATAGGAAGGAAAAAAGGTACTAACCTGTAGGTAATGACTTGCTATCTACAACTTAATGCAAGTTTGGATAAAAGTCTATTTTTGGCCCATGTGGAGTGCTTTGTTTAGTAATTTAACCATCAGCCTTTTGATGTACATTGTATGCCTCTAGCAAGACATTCTAGCATCCTATTTGCCTTCTCTGTTAATGTAGCAGCATATCAGGTTGAATGCTTCAGGAGCATTTCTGAAATTACTACTAAATCTTATTTTGGACATGCTGCTGTAACACCTCTCTATTTGGTGTATAATACCCACTTGGAATCATTGCTACAAGTCTCATTATTTTATAAGCTTTTGCTGGTCACACATGGCATTGCTTTAAGTAGGTGATGTTTCAGTAGTTCTTCCCTATGAGCTTTATTCCCTCTGCTGCATATAGCTTCTCTGTGTAGTATATAAATGTAGATTACCACTGTGGGGTTTGTTGTTTTTTTTCTTTTCTTATCTGAAGCATACAGCAGAAACAGAGGTGTCTGGAGAGCTAAAACCGATTAGAGGTATGGAAAGATTTTCATAAGATGACAGAGTGAGAAGATTAATACTGCTTAATATAGAGATACAAGGCCATGCTATACCTACACTAAATAATCAGTGTGACAGGGAAGGCAAATTGTGTGCATTTTGCTTCTCTCTAAGTAAGACCAAAAGGATTTAATGCAACTGTCAAATTACAATGTAATATATGTAAAAATGCAAGGCCATACCTTTACAAAGAATTTGAATCAGGGAAACTTGTTGCTGTGAGTCAGCAATGACTCTCTGTCCTGCCCTATTTTACACCATGCTGAGGGCCTGGATTATTAAAAGTGATCTTGCCATGTGCTTGCAGGGCCAGTGGGAATGGAGTAAGTACAGCAGCAGGGGTGATGCTAGGTAAGCTGTGGGAGGGATATTGTGTTCTTGGAAGATGGCCATACATTTATATGGCTGGCATGTTGAGGTATACATGTAGGCGGGTACCTGAGGGTTGCCCACCTATAAAAACAAGTCACACATATCCATATCTTCATCAGCTGTTGCTGCTTTGAAGCACTCCACAGCATGGCCACAGCATCCCCACTAAAGCATCTTGCTTACTGTCCTGCAGCCATGTGTCAAGTGATCGGGAGTGCTTTTCCCAAAATGAAACAGACCCATCCTTAGTTGTTTAGGATTAATGCCCTGGCAGTGTATATCCTATGGTTTGCACCACCGTGCGGAGGTTGTTTCCCAGTAACTTAAGCAAGACACCTCCATCCCAGCTCTTTCCTACAGAAGGCCCCAGCTATGACCAGAGAGCACGTTTGCATTAGCCACCACAGCAGTGACCTAAAGGGTGGGCAGGATTTGAAGAATTGCTGACTGGCTCTGTATCCAGAGGTGGGAACTTTGCTATAGGTGTATATAATTAGCAGTGACACAGTGAATACATTGTTTTGATAGTTCTTCAGAAAATGCTATAAATGGACATGAAGAAACCACAGATGCTACTTCAGTATAAGGCTCAAAGCACTCTGACAGCCTGGCCCCACTGGAAATTCTTTGATGCATGTCTTCTGGCAGGGAAGAGGCAAGTTTCAAATTCCCTGGGGACAGCCGTGTTCTTGTTGCTGAAAATCCTTTGATCCTAGAGTTATCCAGCTTGCCACATTGCGTCCCTGGTTCTGGATGGGTGAATTGAAATTGTTTTTGGAGATCTGATGGCAAATGGACTTACCCCAGGCTTTGTTTTATGTTGCTGCATTGTAGTCTGCAACTGTAGCACAAGTCATTAGTGTTGAGAGCTCTGGGTTATCCTGTTAGGTTTTTGCATGATGAAGAAGAAAAAATAAACTTGTAGTGACATTCTTATTTTCCATCAAGTTCCAGGATTATATGCTATAACAGGGGACCATGTTATGTAGTGTTTGCATTGCATTGAGGACTCATGAATGTAGAAACCTACAGAGACTTAACTTTGGACATGAGGGGGAGGAATTAAAATGGTGTGCAACCTGTGGGGTTTTCTTTTCAGTATTATCTAAATTAACAGTTTACCGTTTTCTTTGTGTCTCTTTTATTACAGGCTTAAGTGCTTAATCTAAAGCTTAAGGGCCTTATCATGAACAAATTGAGAAAATTCTGTAAGGAAATACAGCTCTGGTTTCTAGAAACAGGCTGTATTTAAAGGACCAAACACCCAGACCTCCCAACCTGCAATTTTCTGTCATGGGGAAGATGAGGGGCCTGTACATGTATGTCTCTGTCCTGCCAGCATCCTGGTGGATTTGAAAATGGGAAGCCTGGTGGTCTTGGGAGCTGTGTGGAAAAGAGGCCTCCCATGGATAATGGGTAGCTAACAAAAGTGGCTGAACTAGGTTTAGTTTAGGTGGCTTTGCCATACATGTCATACATGTACAGCTTACTCAGCTTTGTTAAATTTCCTGTTAAATCCAGAGGAATAACGTCCCTCCACTCCAGAGCTATAAATGCTGTGCACACTAAGTATTTACCTGCAGAGACCCAACAAGTGCTGCTTTGCTTCTAAAGGAGATATATCACACCTTTTCAATAGGGATGGTGGGCAGCCAGAGGACATGGAGGAGCTCCAACTCAGGGACATTTGCTTATCAGAAACCTTGCACAATTTCTTCCTAGCAGAGTTCAAGATACTTCATATCAATAGCTTGCGGGTTTGGGTTTTTTTTAAATTTTATTTAATTTTTAATTTAATTTTATTCTTTTATGCTGTTAGCTCCTGGTCTTGATGAATAAGCAAATTGCTTTGTTTATTTCAACATTATCAGCTATTTTCTGGTTTTGTTAAGGAGCATGAAGAGTTCTGGGCTTGGTCAGTCATTAATTATAATTTATTTTAATTACTGCTTTAATCCCTGAGAAAATTAAATACAAACCATGTGCAGCTTAGCTACAGAGCTGGCCTGCAAATACACGGAAACTTGGGATGATAAAACTTTGGGTTTTTGCTTCCTTCCTCTTGTTAGACTTCTCCTAACTGAGCTCAAATATATTCATGCACCAAACACAGACTCAGGGTGTGTATTAATGGTAAGATGGGCAGAACATATTTCTGGATCATTACTGGATGTGTTGGGGTCATTTATTTTCCCAACAAATCCATATAGTTACTTAAACAACATCAGGCCCTGGAGCTGTTATGGCTAAAGAAGTTTCCCCAGATCCAGCAGGCCTTGGAGGTAGACCAATGCTGTGCTTTTGAGTCACCTCTGAGAGTCACATGAGACAGCCCAGCTGGCAGCTCCACAGCTTTAGACCTGTATTCCATGTGGTACACCACCTGTTTTGTATTCTTTGAGATGAGAATTAATTGTAGTGGGAACATAGATTAATCATCTTTGGGGTCATGAAAAACATTTAAAAAAATTCTTTACCAGACAGTGTCAAAATGATAGAGGAAACTGATGGAAACAAAGTATAATGAGAATGCTAATATCCATCAAAGGCAAAGCACTGAGAGATCAGTGGCATGAGGAAAGTGTCCTAACTGAGAATTCATTTCCATTCCTCTGGAAATGATACTCTAGGACTGTAAACAAGGGAGGAGGTTTGTATGTCTGTAGGGATTTATCCCTGATATAGTAAGACTATATCAACTCTACTGTCTGGTCAATGATGCTTTGTTAGACAGGTTTCGTTGAAAGAAAGTTTTGTCTTGTAAAAAGTGACATTGTCTTACCTTTTTTGTGTGGCTAGAGTGTGTTTTTTGTTTGTTTATTTTCAGTTTAAGCTTTGGAAAATAGCTATGCTTTCCAAAATGTCACACAATACTTACCTGGAAATATTCTCTTCAGATCATATTGTACTTCAATTTTTCAAATATATATTGACCTGAAATTTAATGTCATTGAACATTTTAAATTCACTTCATGTATTAAGGAATCTTTAGTCCTTAAAGAAAATGTCTATAAAGTAGTAAAAGTATTCTGTATGAAATAATCATTCTGTAGTCAACCTAAGCTTTTCTATAGAAAACAAACTTTTAAAATTTGAAGTGATGATGCCCTACATCCTGGGACTCTGATAATGGAAAGATTAGCAAAAAGTGGTTAAATGCTTTTTTGGGTCAAAATTCTATTTGAGAATGCCCTTAGACCTGTCATTGAAAAAAGTCTGAAAAAGAAATGGAGTTGGAACAAGGAACAAAAAATGCTCTTAGAAAAGAATACAGGCATTTGTTTCCTAAGCCATTCTCATCTTTTTTCATTCTAGTATTAACATAAAGGGGAAGCATCTCAGATACCAGGTCACTGTGACCAACACCTTAACTGTGATACCACAATTGTATTTGGGTCACTCTGGAAGAAAAAAAAAAAATTGCAAAAAGAGTGGGTTTTTTTAATGCTGCTGCTGCTATGGGACTTTTAGTTCAGTGCTGGAGGTGTGAGAAGGTGGCTGTCTAATCTAGTTTATCAAATTTTACAAGCAGTATGAAGGGGAAAGTTCAGAAAGGTAAGTGCTGCTTAGGTAAAATAGTCAAGAATTGTACCACTTAATAGCACTTAAAGGAGTATAATAGACACTCTACATACAGAATGGCCATACAAGATATTTGGGAAGAGTTATCCAAAGGGCTGTTGCTCAGGAGTTGAGCTGAGTAAAAAATATTTCATTAGCTGTGGTAAATTCTTATGGTGCCAAGCAGCAGCAGAGAAAGCAATGGGCAGAAACTGGAACAGGGTAAGTTCCACCTGAACATGAGGAAGAATTTTACTGTGAGAGTGACTGAGCACTGGAACAGGTTTCCGAGGAGGCTGTGGGCTCTCCTTCTCTGGAGATGTTCAAAAGCCACCTGGACACAACACTGAGTTATCTGCTCTAGGGGACACTGCTTCAGCAGGGATATTGGACTAGATGACTGCCAGTTGTCCCTTCCAACCCCAGCCATTCTGTGATTCTGTGAACTCCATGTTCTGTTGTAAAAGTCTCCCACCTTTGGAGTTACACAAATACAGGATTTATGAGGCTTGACTTCGAGAAATCACACACTCTCTTGGAGCTGCTGGGGTCCACAGCTTTGATGGACAATGATTTGCTCACTGTATTATGTCCAAAGGTGGCACCTCTAGCACTGCATGTTGCAGGGGTGGGCCTGGTTTCTACTGGAGATTAGGAGAGGGTTAGGTGGCTTTGCACCACACCCTAAGGATACTCATAGGCCTCATTCATTTTGCTGTTCAGGTATAAACAGACTGCCTATGGGCCAGGAACCCCATCTGAGCCCAGTCCCCAATGGCCCTCAAATCATTGGGGCTGCAACTGTCTCTCCCAACTCTGCAAGATGACTCTGCAAGTTTGCAGATGACACAAAATTGGGAGGAGCTCTTGACTCTTCAAGGTAGGAAGGATCTGTAGAGAGACCTCTACAAATTAGAAGACTGGGCAATCACCAACTGTGTGAAGTTCAACAAGGGAAAGTGATGGATTCTGCACTTAGGATGAGGCCGCCCTGGATGTACATACAACCTGAGGAATGAGATGCTGGAAAGCAGTGCCGCAAAAAGGGACCTGAGAGCCCTGGTTGATGGCAAGTTGAATATGAGTCAGCATTGCCCTGGCAGCCAGGAGGGCCAACTGTGTCCTGGGGGGCATCAGGCAAAGCATTGCCAGCAGGTCCAGGGAAAGGATTGTCCCACTCTTCTCTGCGCTGGTGCGGTCTCACCTTGAATATTGTGGCAGTTTTGGGCACCACAATATAAGAAAGATATTAAGCTATTGAAGAGTGTCCAAAGCAGGGCAACGAAGATGGTGAAGGGTCTTGGGGGGAAGCTGTATGAGGAGGTGCTGAGGTCACCTGGTGTGACTTCTCAGCCTGGAGAAGAGAAGTCTGAGGGAAGACCTCATTGCAATTACAACTTCCTCATGGGTGGAAGAGGAAGGACAGACAATGATCTCTTCTCTGTGATGATCAGTGACAGAACCTGAGGGAATGGCCTGAAGCTGTGTCAGCAGAGGTTTAGGTTGGATATTAAAGAGGAACTTTACCCAGAGCACGGCTAGGCACCAGAACAGGTTTCCTAGAGCAGTTGTCACAGCAACAAGCTTGACAGAGTTCAAGAAGTATTCAGAAAATACTCTCAGGTGTGTGGTGTAACTCTTGGGGATAGTCTTGTGCAGAGACAGGAGTTAAACTCCATGATCCTTGTTGGTCCCTTCCAATTCGGTGTATTGTGTTAACACATTGGTGGGATAATGAGAGGACCAGTTGCAGCTTGGATGCTATGGGATGGTACTCACGCTGGTGTGGGTACTGTTCTGTGATGAGGTCTGTTTGGTTCCCGATTTGTGCCCTCTCATGAAACAGCCTGCTCTTGCTGCTCTCTGACTACCTATTTTCATGACAGCTTATAAAGCTGTATTTATAGCACGAGTTTATTAGCAGATGCTCTTGATCTCTACTTCAGAAGAGCCACAGGCAGTTGAAGGTCTTCAGAATCCATGTTTCTCCCTCCTTTTCATTCTTCTGCATGCAAGATGTGTAAAGAAACATATCTGGATATTACAACCTGTCCTAATTTGCACACTAAGGGGCATTATAAAGCAACGAGAGATTGCAATACAGTAACAACAACCAACAAATTTCTTTTACAAACAACAAAAACATGACAGTAAAAACACAAAACAGGACAAACTAGGCTCCTCTGGGTTGACTGCTGAGCTGGTGAAGTAAGGGAGGAAGGAGGCTGGCCCATGGAATGGCACTGGTTCCACTCCGGGGCTCCTGGAAAATAGAAAAGAGAAAAGAAAACCCCGGGCGACCCAAGGGGAGAGAATACCACAGCTGGTGAGCAGTGTGATCATCAGCCCTGCACTGTCTCCACTGTCGATCAGCTGCACTGCTGCCAGGGCTGCAGGAAAGAGTCGATAGGGTAGAGGAAATGAGCTGAGATGCAGCTGCGATGGGAGCTGAGCCCAAAGAGAGGGGCAAGACTTCCATGCCTGAGGTTTTACAGGGTGCCCATTCTCATGTGATCTCAGGGCATCCTTGTAGAGCAGGTCACCTCCTGATTGGCTAACGGTGCTGGGCACCTCCCCCTCCCTGAGACCTCACCACAAGGCAACATGGCAGCGTTTCCTGCCAAAATGCCTTGTGGCTGTGGCCTGCCGGGGAGGAGGAGCCACCATTGCTGCCCTGCCGGTGACACCCCCGGCACTCCAGGTCCATTCCATGCGGCAGCACCAGCCTGGGGCTGGTCTTGCCCCATGCGCTGCCAGTGGGGCCACCATGGAGGCAGTCCCACCCACTGTGAGGGCTGCCAGCATCTCCAGCTGGTGCTGCATTTGCAGGCACAGGCCGACGGAACCTGCTGCATGCATGTAGCACTGCCAGACCCAGTGCTGCCCACACCTGGCCAGAGCAGGCAGCCACTGCACTGCAGGAAGTCCAGCCACAGGTGTCTCCGGCCAGCAGCACGGGCTCGCCTCACTACCGCCACCCCATGGCATCGCAAGCCACTGTTCCTGCGGGGCCAGGGACCGAGGTGGGGTGAAACGCCATACAGGAGAGCCGTGCTCTCGTGGGGGCCATAGGAGACCAGGTGGTGCAGCTCAGCAGCCACCCTGCGTGTCCACAGAGCCACAAGGCTCGCAGGTGACTGGCTCGTGTTTCTCCCCAGGCTGCGTCCACGTTCGCAAGGTGCTGGAATCTGTCTGCCCTGCTTTTCTTATATAAGACAAATCAAGGTTTTAAAAGCAACCCCCTCCCCCTCCATCTCCGCAAAACTCCTGAAAACCAAACCCCCTCCCTTCCCCTTGAAGAAACCCCTTGAGAACATAACCCCCTGTCCCACATGGGAAAAGGGGGAAAGGGAAGAACACATTCTACAAATTAAAAACATCCTATTACCCCATAACAAACCACAGGTAAGTTTAGAATAGATATTAGAAGTTTGTAATTTTTAGAGAAGAGAGATTTTTCTACCAGTCTGTTTCTTTACTCAGATTTACCTACTTTAAGGAACAATATATGGAAATTTATGAAAAGTATTATAGAGTATAATAGTGTGCCAAGGGGCTAATTCTCAACAATTGTCCTCTGTCTCTGTAAATCTCAGGATCTTTGTGTTAGGGATTCTAGAGAAACGCTTCTTTGGAGGGTGCTTATCTTTACTGGGTACTTCTTACTTTTGAGTCTTCCATTGCATTAAACCCATTATTCAAGCACTCTCCTCTTCTGACAGTTTTTTCAGTCCTATTGTTGCTTTTGTCCAGCATAACGAGAGTTGCTCACCATGCGTATCATCTGCCTATGCCAGAGTTGCACAAGCATGAGTCCTTTCCCAGGGGCTTTTACTGCTTCTGTAGCTCAAGATAAACTCTCAGCTGAGGAGCACTGGGATTCCTCACAACCATAAGCATGTGCTTTCTACACTGGGATCTAGCTTCTTAGCAAGTTAGAATTTCCTTCAAGCTCTTGAAGGAATTAAAGCTTCACATTTCTGACATCTTTATGTATAAAAAGAGTTATTTTTGGTCAGTTTTAACAGTTTCTTATGATTCTTTCTGAGCTCTCCAGAGCTGGTAATCACACACCTTCTTTTGCAGGCAGGAGAAATATGAAAGAGTTTCAATATAGTTTTTAAACTCTCTTAAATTGTGTGGAAGTTTTTTTTTTTTTTAATGGCAGTATGTCTCCTCCAGAAAATATCTGATGGTGGAGATGTTGAAGTAAAAATATTTTTGGCATTTTCCTTAGGTACTCTGAAAAATGCACCTCTAGACATGACAGGTTTTTCTCTGTCAAAACCTTACCACAGGATTGGCTTCGTTCATGAAGTCACATGTGTTAATGAGGATTGACATGGCCATTATATCCCAGAGAAATGAGAAACACATCTGTAAGAGGAAACTAAGAAGGCAAGAAGGGAGTGGCTTTTAATAAGGTCTTAGTTACACAACCTGTATTCATATTTAATATTAGAGGAAGTGGAGCCTTTGCTGCCTTTGCTGTTGGTATCCAGTACTGCAGGCACCACCGAGTGGCATTTATTCAGGTCTGGGCCTCCTCTTAAAACAGATCCTGTGTGATCTGTTCTTGGCTGCTTATCTTGTCCAAATGCGGTACAGGCCTATGAATCAAAAGGCAGAGGAAAGAAGAAACTGCTGCTCTTTTACTTTTTTTTTTTCCCTTTAATTCCATAGACCCTTCTCTCTCTATTCTGCTCTATTTTCCAAAGTAATTTCGAGGACAATGTAAGGTGTGTGCAGGATGAAAAACTTACGTTGTTGCTGTGTCATTCTGTACCATACCATCCATGGGCAGGGTGGGGTGAGAGGATCCCTTAATACTTGAAATCTGGCAGGGTTAGTCCTCTCTGGAGTAGTAGCAATGTTAAAATACAATGGAGAGGACAGCCAGTATATAATTCTGGGTACACTGCAGCCATGCTGTATTTTTACTCTATGATATTTACTTTTTTAGGCTGTAATAAAAGTTAATCTTTTTTCAACAGCTGAAGGATTTGTGACCATTTGCCCCATGATGTTATTGAAGAAAAGAATATAGCCCCTACAAAAGTATTTTCCCATTCACTGCCAACTTTCTTTCGCTGAAGTACTACGTACATGATGAATTATCAGCAGTTATCTTGATCAAGTTTTTTTTCCTACTCTCATGGTTTTTTTGTATCTATGCCTAGGAGATGCAGCTCCAAGGCTGACAGATAATGCAAAAGAGCTGGAAGTCAAATAAAAAGCAGAAGTAACTGGCAGGAACAGAAGCCAGTAAGTACTGCAATAAACATGCTATTTAACCTGCTGGCTAATACAAAAAGATTATTTCTACAGCAACTAGTGGAACAATATATTTAGCAATTAAATTAATCCAAACAAAGAGGGAATTTAACCTTATTGTCCTGGCTAAATTCCAGCTTAGGTAATTACATTCTGGCTACCTGCATTCCCTCGGGAGTTTCTGCTGTGTAAGTTACAGTTTACACTGTACATGTGTGTGTTTTGTTTGTTATGAACAGTTTTGTGGCATGTCAGCATCTGAGAAATCCTACCTAGCAAAAATACCAGAGGTGAACCAATTTCAGTGGAAGTAAGGAGCAACTGTTCTGTTATATTTAACTTGTTAGTAGGATTTGTAGAAGCAACAAGCATGGTAACTGGCATGTTATAGTGATGGCCATATGTCGTGGGGCTAAAAAATGAAAGTCAAAAACGATCAAGCCACGGTACGGCGACTGCCTTGCGCTGGCGGCCCTGGCGACTGCTTTCTGCTCCGGGGCTGCCCGCCCCCATGCCCGCATGGTTTTTTTTTTGG
>VYZS01097602.1:26688-42908 GCA_013400695.1 Neodrepanis coruscans
GCTGGTGTCATATCAAGTGTCCTTAGGCAACTACCTACAGGGTGGCATCCTGCTGTCTATTGGGAGTCTATTAGCAGCAAAGGTCTTACAAAGATTGTTATGACTCAGAATTTTATAATGTAAAGAAGGAAATGGTGGGGTGATGGAGATGCTTCCAAAGGGAAGTTAAATAGGAGAAAAATCAGCTTTCTCAGTCTCCTATTGAAGATTTTACCTTGTATTGCAAAGACTTTCTCATCTATATTTTACCCTGGACACCTACCCAGGAGCCAGATATTGGTTCTGCTGGGACAAGTTGTTCTTCCACTCTGGTATAACCTGAGAGCATGTCCTTGTTCCAGCCAGGATAGAGCTAATTTTTGTAGTAGCCAGGAAGGGTGTACGGCCAGGATCCTGAGATTATTCTATGGCACCTCACATCATTTTCAGGGGGCGAGGTTCAAGTAAGCATGTCAGAGGGAGTGACTGGGTAGTGCCGGCTGCCTCTGTTAATGATATTGCAGCTCTTACTGTTGGTTTTATTGTTCCGTTGCTGTTTCTAATGAATTGTTCTTATCTCAACCCTTTGTGCCTCCAATTCTCTGTTGCATATCTCTGTAGGGGGAGGGGGAAGGGGATGTAGGTGAGAGGCACATGGTTTGGAGTGTTTCAGTGGAAACACTAAATTGGGGAATATAATTCCTAAACCATGATGTCATGCCACTAAAATTGATAGTATTAATACTCATGTCAATTTGAGAGATATTTATACCCTCATTATGCAAATACTTATTTATGTGTCTAGTTTATATACATGAGTAGCTCCTAGGATCGGTTAGTCTACTTAAACATATAAATTTAGGCTTGAAAAAAATTGTTTTATCAACCATGTCTTCAGTGACATGAATGAAAGCAGCATTTGGCTTTACAGTTGCTAATTTTTCAAAGCTTCAAAGTCAGGAAAAAATAGATCAGTATCATTTGTCTTGTTTTATTTTGCAGTGAACTATATAGCAAAAGTCTTACTGGTTACTGTATAATTCTGAACCAGATACAAGGCCCAGATTGCAGTCACTGATACTCTCTGTACTGTGAATGTTTGATAGTGAAATAATAAAACATTTTTTCTTCAAGCAAATTTCAAGAGCAAGCTTCAGGTAAACTGTCTTTTTTCTCTTGATGGAATCTATGACCTGTCCAGGAAGGTACTTTTGAGCCTGTAGAAATGCAAAATGGAAAAACATGCCATTGTAACTAGAATAGCTTTCCTTAAGACACTGTTTCAGAGCTCTCATCTTCTACTCAGACAGATGAAGAAAAAGCTTTAAGCCAAAGCAGTGGCAACAGCACTTCATGAATCAAACATGAGGGCAGGTGGGATCAAAGAATGGTTTACAGCTGGCACAAAGTATTCATATTGTCTCTGCTAGTGCCAATTCTGTCCCATTCCTCAATAAATATGTTGCTACTATTCCCACCATGATGTCCAGAGAAGGATTTTGTTCATATCACATTGATCAAAGAGCTGTCTTTTTACTGGTGATTTTTCCTTGGTTTGCTCTGTTCATCACCTTCCCTTTCAGATGAAGGGAAAAGAAAGATGTTTGTTTGTTCTTGCCTCATCCTTGCCACAAACAAATTTGTTGCTGGATTCCACTTAGGATAATCTGGTGTCATTCCCAGAGCATGTGCTCACAATTCTCTTGGGTTCAAGAATAACTATTGAGTAACATGTATCACTTTTTTTCTGGAGATTTAATGTGTTTGTAATTTCCTCTTTCTCTACTAAAATACAAGATAACTGTTTTCTTTCCTTTATGTTCTTGTGTGATCTGCTCTGCAGGGACAGAGACCACTTGTGTGTGAGAAAGAAAGAGCAATTGCTTATTGATGTGCCAGAAGTAAATGGAGATAATGTAAAGGGCAAGTAAATGACAGCATCTTTCTGAAAGATATGCAGAATCTCTCCTGCTTCTTTTGAGATACTTGCAAGTCTTGCCAGTTACTTGCCCTAAGGTGAGTGAAATGCACCACTAGAGTTAAAGGTTAGAATATGAGTAATTAAGGAAGTCCTTATCACTGTTCTCATTTTACCTCTCTTCTGTTTCAGTGTTTGTTTCTTTTCCACAAAGACAACAACAGCGCTGAATGCTGATAAAACAAAGTTTGGCAGAGTCCCAAGCAAGGTATCTTGTTCTGGGGCTGTGCTCAGCCTGAGCTTCTCACTTATCTGGCAGTTATGTGATGATTTTTCGTATTCTGGACTGGCCATCTCTGCTAACAAAGAATTGAGATTGCTAATTGCAGTTGTGCTTATGTTTGGATACCAATATTAAATATATTTAAAAGGGCTTTTGTGGGCAGACATGAGCTCATACTGCCTATGCAGACATATTAGTCTGCTAGTGTAGGAAAAGAGTTTATTAGCTCAGGCTGGTGCCATATCAACTGTGGTTACAAGGTCTTGGCTTGTTGTGAAGTACAGAGCAGATAAAGCCATCTGCTGCCCACACATAACTTTAAGTGCTCAGAATCAGATCCTTCAGTTTGAGAGTTACCCCTGGGGAGGGAGTGAGTATGGGACATAACTACATTTTTCTTGTGCCATTTCCAACCTGGGATGCTTGTGTGCTACCAGTCCCCAAATGCTGGTGCCTTCTGAAAAAAGATCTTTCTCCTCAGTTGGAGGACAGCCTTAGCCTGAGGTGCTCTTGAGAAGTTGCTCGATACACTTTGAGAGCTATTTCTGGTTTTCTCAGATTGACTCGTTTCTGGTAATGATTTATCGTATTCGTTTTAGTGAGATATTTTTAATCATTTATAGCACAGCTGAAAAAAATTTTGTTCATACACAAGGCACTGCTGTGCTAATTTTATAGCTTATTTTATATAGAAATTTTTAAGAGAATATCAATAAGTAGCTAATAGATGGTGCTTTCTCATGCACTAATATAATAAAATTCATCTGAGATCTGACTGTTGTAATATATTATTATACCTTACTGTTCTACACTCAAAGGGGAAAAAAAAGTATAGGAGGCTTATACCTAGTTCATAAGTCTAGCTCTAAATAAACCAGACACTTGTAGGGGTGAGAAAGACTGGGCATTACAGAAAAGGGTCTAGAAGGCCTTGCGAGAATTTTGGCAGAGCAGGAAATTAAATCCAAGCATCCCATGTCTAGTCTAGTATATTTTTAGTAAAATGAATACTGATCCATTTTCTATTGATATAGTCTATACTCTATACTGCACTGTTTGTAATACATTTCTGCACATGGCTTCATGTATGCTTTCCTCTACAACTTGTATATATATCAGGATGTTCATACCCTACCTCCCTTTCCCCTTTCAGATGCATCTTTAGATATTGGGCAGGAATTCTTGGTAAATATATTTTCACTTTTCTGCAAGTGCCCTCCAAGAAAGCACATGTCACTCTGAGGCATCCTGACAATGGTTGAACCATGCTCTGTCTCACGTTGCACTGAATCATCTGTAAACCACCTCACAAGTAATTTTTTATTTAAAAAAAATACTTTAAAAAACACAAAAAACCCAACCCAAAACAGTTCCGCCAAGCAGAGTGTATGTATATACAGTGATACAAAACTGAAGCACTGGCCAAACCTTTTGTGCGTGATATTTGCGAGCTAAACCCACATATTATATTTTTTCTCATATATTATTATATGCAGATTCTCTGTCTAATAGGTTTCTTTAGAATCAATATTTACAACAAAAGCTCAATCATGTGTTGTTTTCTAGTCATTGACAAGATGACAAGAACATTTAAAATAAAACATTAAGGAATTTCAAGGTGTCAGTGATTTTTTCAATCAATAAGATTTCTTGGTAAAATGCAATAATACCTCAGAACACACTATTTTTACAAATATCACGCATTTGTCTAACATCTAGATAGTGTAACTGCAGTTGTGTTTACTAGCAAACTTGTGGAATACTTCTATTCCCAAAAAATACGTTAAAAAAAGAGAATTTAAGCCAGGTTGGGACACCTGGAATTAGGGGCACTCTGCATTATATAAGCCTGCAATGTCAAGGCAGTTTATTATAGTATTTATGTTGACTGATGCTTAAACAACGCCTTAAATTGTCCTTTGTGATGGATCTAGTAATATGTTAAGATATCACAGAAAGCATGTGGAGTAAGAACTGGAGCAGATCAGAGTAGAACGCACATTTTCAAGATGATAGTCACAATTTGCCTCCAGAATGCACAAATGACTTCATAGAATCAATTAATATCTCCGTGCATCCTACATACAAAGAGTAATGACTATAAACCTAACAAAACATAAAGACTGAAGCAGTCTTTCCTTTTGGATACTAAACTGGACTCTCACTACTTGGAAAATCTCTGTTCTCTAAATAGCACACTGTCTCCATGGCAATGTGCAGTTCAGTTTTTAACTTTTCAACACATAAAAATAGTCATTTATTTGTTTTAAGAACTCCTATGGTTGTCACAGCTATAAAAGCCTCAGGATTGGGCACTTTTCAAGAGCAGTCAACCCACCAGGTTAAAGACTGGGTTAACTGTCAGGAAGTGCCCAACCTGAAGGTCATTGTTGCCTAATTATATAATTATTTCCTGTCAGCTCAGTCAATGAAGTGGCACTCAAAGCATCAGGCAGCCAAGCACACTCAGCGCATTTATAGAATTTTTTTTTCTTTTGTTCTTGATATTAAGGCCTTCTTTGTAAATGAATGCAGCCTGGGATGAAGTAGAGGCATAATAAATCCTGTGCCCAGAGTGCCTGACTTTCACAGCTGCTATGGTTACAACCTTTTTTTTTTTTTTAGTTTTAATTTGCAATGAGGGTACACATTGTCATCTCCTTGAGAAAAGTAAGGCACTAAGTTTGTATTTTCAGCATTCTTTCTGTATTGTTTAATCCTTTGATAGCTTGGCTGTCTGCTATAAAAATCATTGGCCTTGAGACTGTCAGAGCCCTGCTTGGTGAAGTGCTAAGCATTTTGGTTTCAATCCAACAGAGCACTCAGGCAGATGTTCTGCTTCAAGTATGCAGGTAATTTTTACTGGAGACTAGAAAAAAAAAATCTCTTCTCCTAACCCCAGAGCCTTCTGTGATTTTCTTGTCTAGAACTGGAGCATTCAGTACCTTTGGGATTTAACCTATGGATCAGCAATTCCTAAATTTTGAGCTCTGAAAAGAGCTTGAAAGAAATTCAGCTTGGCTGGACCTTTTGGCTAGTAATGGGGTTGTAAACCTTTACAAATAAATGTTTTAAATGTTTTAATACAACAGAAATTAGCATATTGCCATAATGCATACTGCCATTTAGAAAAGGAAATGGGAGTGCTTATTGCAAATTCAAATAAGCTTAGGACTAGTCTTTAAGATGTAGAAATGGTGGATAAGAGGGTTTGTTCATTCACACTAAATCACACCTGCATCAACTCAACACTTCTTACCATCTCCTCCACTGGTGTTGGCTGATGCCCAATAATATCTTTAGGCCATAACAGTGAATATATTCGAAAGAAGCACAAATAGTGCAAAGGGCTTGAATCACGTTTAATTGTCCCCCTGAATCCCACATAAATCCTGGACAGTGCAGGATTATGGCTTAATTTCAAAATGTAATCAAAACACTTGTGGATTGTGCTATGTTACAAAGTATAATTAAGGAAAGTTTTAAACTGAGATGGGAAAGTATTTTGTCACTGGTTCCTAGAATGTGCTTGGCTTTTCTGTGTTTGAGGTTCTCCAACTATGATTCACAGAAACTCTTCCCTAGCAGGCATAATTTGCTTAGAAAATTAAGATGTGGGACACCAAGATTAGGAAAGGATTTTTGGTGACTATTGGTACCAATAGCACCAACAGTCATGCAACAGGTTGCAGAGTAAACACCAGAACAAGTCACATCCATATTCAGTGATTCGTCATCCACTGCCATCACATCACATCACATGGTTTTTAAGTTTCCCTTAGGCACTCAGTCTTCCAAAACCCGGAACATACATCTTTGGGAGAAAAAGTCACAACAGAATTTTGAGTAAACCGAACCTGGAAATGCTTCTGGCTCATTTAACAGAATTACATAGCCTTGGAAAATAACAAACTGTGCAGGCTGGCACTAGAGGAAATGCAAATGCAGAATCAGAAGGTGTTTGAACATGTGGGAAAAATTATGGCAAAACAGTTTTAAAGTCTTTACTCATCTCCTTCAAATCTTCATGCTGGACAGCACAGATATATATGTACTATAAAGAAAGCTACATCCCAGAGAGCAAGTTTATTTTTATTTTTATAATTAGCCTTGTTAGAGCACCAATCTAGACACTTCCATACTTCACAGAATCACAGAATAGCAGAATTAACTGCTCTTGAGGTCATTAAGTCATTATTACTTAACACCATCTCATCAACTAAACCACAGCACAAAGTGCCACATCCAGTCTTTTTTTAAACACTTTCAGGGGCTGTGACTCCACCACCTCCCTGGCAGTCCGTTCCAATGGCCAATCACTCTTTCTGTTTGGAGGGAGACTTGGCATCATAACTTAGCAAAACAAGGATTCAGGTTTATTCCAATACTTACTCATAATTCGTCCCGGTATGGGTAAAGACAGAACCTACAGCAGAGCTCACAGCTTAATCTTGAGTCTTATTATTTGCATTTGGGAAAAAAATCCATACACTAAGCATACACTGTAAAACCTCCTCATGAGGCTGGAAGGGACATTTGCAGTCCATTATCTTTCTCAATAAAGGAACATCTGTCCAAAGCCACTACATTTCCCAGATCCATTTTTTACAGTAAAGCCATAAAAACTCTGCAATAAAGTAACTGGTTCTGATTATGGATTGTCTGGGAATGCTGGTAGTTTACTAGTTTGTTTGCTTTTTAAAAAGTGATGTTGTCACTATGTTCTCTGACATCAGACATCATAACTAATATTTTCCTTATTTTGTCAGCTTGTTCTAGTACTTAGGGAAACTGGGGGCATCCATTTGTGTTCTCAAAGATTTTTATTCCACTTTAGTTGCTACTACATTTGTTATAATGTTATGAAGCAACTCTGAACAGCTTTGCAAAGACATTAAAACTGGTAGAAGTCATTCTTTTGCTTATAATGAGCACTATTTAATCTGTTGGAATGCCATATACCGTCAAGTAATATAAACATTCTGGCTACTAACTCTCTAATCTCTATCATTTACAAATAAATAAAGAAGAGGTCTGAACTACTTTCTTGGATAAATGCAGGAAAGGGACATATATCCAAAATAGTAAAACAATATCAGAAAATCCAGAAACAAGCTACACCTTTTAAAGCTATTTTCTGGATTTAAATGGTTGTGGATAGATAATACTAAAATATGGGCATCAACAGAATAGAGATGGATCCATATCAACATACAAAAATGTTTAGAACATTTTTTCATTGCAAGATAACATTCTTATACTTCCACTCCTCAATGATTCTAAACAAAATTATATTTCTATAGAGATGGCCATCATCTACAATTTAAGAAATATTGCAAGGAAACATGCATCTCTGGTGTGCTCTCCATGTTCTTCACAGCCACACTAGTAGCTTTGTGCCTTTTGTTCCTGCACTAATTCATACTACATCTCATATGTAGAATGGCAGAGGCATGAAACCTAGTTTTTTATTATCTGTCACTATTCCTCACAGAACTTGGGGGAACATCTCTGCTTTATCCCTCCCTTACCCTGGTTGCAATCTGCATGCATATTCACAAAACAGAGAAGCACTTGTGATGAGCTCATGCCAAGATGTCAGTCAAGGACCTGGGAAACCTGCCAAAAAAACTGTCCTTGTGTTAGGCTAATTAACTCTTGGCATATTCGTATTTGTTCCTATTAGTTAGGGGCACTTGTTAGGAGCAGTATTAAAAAGATGGTGGCAGGGAACCAGATGAAAGGGAACTTAAGGGACTACCTGTATTTGAAAATGTAATAAAAAGTATTAACAATAAACTTGGCAGAGCACTCAGCAAAGTACAACCTGTGGTGGTTAGCATCACTTCAAGTTCCTGCTATGTGTAAGATTGACCAGCTGGCAAGACTGTGAATGTGACCATCCCTCTTCTCTGTGTGGTGCCAGGTAGCATATGCTGTAACATCATGGGATTCCCCATGAAGACATGCCCTCAAGTTCTAGGCAACTGTTAGTGACAGTTGTAAAAAAAGGCATCACAACCAGTTTAGTGTCCTGACCTGGTGGAAATGCTAGTGGCAGATGCTGGTGGCCTCTGGTAAGGAAATAGCTGTTTGTTCTGGACAAATTTACTGGAAAGAAAGGAACATCAAATGAATTTTCTACTGATGTGTTTGTGAATCAGTTCCAATCCACACAAAACATAAAGAAATAGGCTATGAACACGGTAGATGAACATTTTAATTTATAAAACACCAAAATGATCACAAATCATTATGATCGCTCCTCGCCCTTCATAATTACAGTTGTGAGTTTGATTCCAATCTCAGTGAAGTCAAAGCAAGGCATACATGGATGTCAGTGTGCTTTGGATACGATGAAAGATAAAATAATCTTGTGTATATCCATAAAGTAAAATCTATACTATGCCCCAACAGTTTTTCTTTGAAATATTAATGCGCATAAGAACTACTCACACTAACAGTTCCACTATGTGAAGACATGCAGCTGCATACTCTACCCACCCCTTACAGCTGCAACCCAGATTCTGTTCCTTGATTCTCATCTTTGGTTATTTATTTGTGTTGTGGGGAAGCACAGCTTTCTGAAGTTAAAACATGTTTCCCTTTCTTTGTTGGGTTTTTTCCCTCTTTTGGGAGTGGGAGGGGGACGGGGTGTTTTAAACCTTGTCTTTTGTATGTTGATAAAAGCAAGACAGGCAAGCTTCAGACTTCACAGTGCAGCACAGCTCTGGTTTACATGCATCCCACTGGGCAGAAGTGGGTGCGGGGTGGGGAGTGCCCCCATTACATCCCATGGGCAGCAGGAGCGCCCGCCACCCCCCCGCTGGTTCACCCCGCAGTGCCAGTGATGAGCGTGGTGTGGAGGGAGCCACCCCATGCCACAGCTGTCAGCGCCAAGCTGGGAGGGTGCCGCTGCCAGGGTTTGCCCAGTGGCTGCCGTGGGCACAGCTCCACTGGCTTGCCCCCAGCGGCGGTGGCGCAGTGCTGCAGATGCGGTGCTCCCCCATTTGGTGCCGGCGGTGGCAGAACCACCGCCAAGCACCAGCAGATTGGGCCTGGCTGTTTCTGGTGCTGTGCGCATGTGCAGTGGGTTTCCCATGCACGCGAAACACGGCGCCAAATAGAGAATGCTGGCAGCCCTTGCAGCGGGGAAATCACCCACCATGAGTGGCTGCCGCTGTCACGCGTGGTGAGGGCAGCCCGGTGCCAGTGCCCAGGGCCCCCAGGGTGCCTCGTGGCACTTGCAGGTGGCCCCATTCCCCCTCAAGCCCTGGCCACGAGACATTTTCACAGGGGGGCAGTTCCCGGGCACCGTTTAGCCAATCTGGAGGCGACGCGGGATTAGACTCCCTCTAAAGCAGTGATCTTGAAAGCCATATTCCCCTTTCAGGGCTCGTTGGTTGTCGGAGCTGCATCTCCACTTGTTTCAGCTCAGCGTTTTCCCATGGCATGAGCAGCAGTGCAGCTTCAGCAACAGAGGAGGCAGCACAGGGGCTGAGGGCCACATCATTTCACCAGCTGTGGTATTTCTCCCCTTAGGGGTCCCCCTGGGTTTCCTTTCATTTTCCTCTTTTTCAGGAAACTTCGGTGGGAACCCAGCACCATTCCATCCTTCCTCCCTCACACCAGCAGCCCAGCAGCCAGCCCCAGAGGAACTGAGTTTGTCGTCTTTGCGTTTTGTTTCTCGAGTTCTTTCTTTGTAAAATAAAATTCTGTTGCTTGTTCTTGATTTTCTATTGCATTCTCTCATCACTATTAACACCCCTAGTGTCCAAACCAGAACAATTTGTAACTTGAAAAGTAATGCAAGTATTAATATAGAATATGAACAGAAATGAGGCAATTTATAAATGACTCCTTTCTTTAAAAGTACCTAGAAATGTATAACTTTAAGCACAACAGCCATAGAAATGAAATTAACTGCCCACTTCACTAAATTAATTTTCACAAAAGAAAAACATATTCATCTTTCACTCATTACAAGTATGTTTTTTCTAACAATATAATAGTGTTCCTGCTAAGGCCTTGCTAGTGCTTAGTGCACCTTTACAAGCATATCTCTCAGTAGCTTGCTGCTGACTCCCTGAAGGCATGTTTTCATGGATTTTTTTTCAAATCCTGACCAAAATATTGCATAACTATCTTTTGTTACATGTTCAGCTGGGTCAGAATTCCAGTGTGTGCAACACTGACATCAGAAATGCCAATAAAATTGAAATGTAAGAATAACTGTGCTTGTAGGAGGAGGAGTCAGCCCTAGCATTAGGCTGTGTTACATATTCATTCAAGGGATACCTCACACAGAGAACCACAAAAGCAGGAATAACCATCGAGGGGTCTGTTATTGCCCTGCATAAAGATAAGGTCCTACTAGAACCTTTACAGTAAATTTTCCTGTGTCTTTACTGGGTGGCATTTTTTTAATAATCTCTGCTTTCTTTCTACTCCATTTCTTCCAAGACATGGCTCATATTTTATAGCTCAGGAATAGCAGACAATTATTAAATTTGTATATGGTGATTTTTAAATCTTAGACATTAAAAAAAAAGTACAGAAAACAGAGTATTTCAATTCTTTTTTTTTCCTGAGACTGTCTCATGACTCAGATTTGTTATACTCAATCACTTCCATCAGCATAAGACTGACTGCTGTGGCATGGTGTGTTACAGGTAGATAAGAGATGCACTATTGTCATTATGTTTAAGAAGTCAGGATTATCCATAGTCACAGAGATTAAATTTAACTCTATAGTGGTTTGACAGCTACACTACTTGACACTTAAATTATTTGCATAGGCACTAGATGCATACCAAGCTTTTGCAACAGAATCAAGCTGTGACAACTTTAATTCTGAGAGGTCTGTCTCACCCATTCAAACCCAGTATTAATTAGGCTTAAATCAGCTCTCAGGATTTGACAAGGCAATATTTTCATTGAAATCACTCTCCTCGAATCAGTACTTCACCTTTTGGTGAAAATACATCTCAGTGTCTCCAATTAGTACTAAAAAAAAAAGTGAAAATGGGAGTTTTTCTGAATTAGTATTTTCCACTGAAAGAGAATTACACATCTTTCAGACAGAACTGGGGTTCACTGTAAAGTTCTCCGTACACAGAACAGAAATTGGAACTCCCTGTACAGATGGTGCAAATACAACATAATCACCTTATTTACTTACTAAAAATTGTTCCTTTATTCCTGTTCATTTGGGTGTTTTTTTTCCCTCTGTCTCATCTGTGCAGTTCTGGTGGTCAGTCCCACATCCTGCAAATACTAAAATGAATGGGAAGAAGTAATGACAGAGCTGGCAATATCTATGAGGCCTCTAAAGTGGATACATAGCCCAGGTGGAACATCCTGCCTTACCAAAACTCTTAGAAGCAGTTCTGTCCCATATCTGTGTACTTGGGCTGAGCCCAGAAGCCTTCAGTGCAGTTTGTGAGAAGAATAGTGAGTTTCTACTGATTTCAAAGGAGCCCATCTTTCAGGTAGATGAAAGGTGGAAGACCCATATGTCTCCTGGGTCATGACAAAATGATCCTGCTTCTAGGGGGTAATAGGGAAGCATGGGACTGCTGTTGGGTTTTACAGTGCTATGTTTCATGTAACTCAATAAGATTCCTGCCACATGAGTCCTATAAATGTCATTGCAAAGTTATCCTTCTGCAAAGGCTTGAAAACTTACTAATTTATGTCACTTCCATGAAGTCTGTTGTGGTTTAACTGGGTGTTTATAGATAATGGGAGAAAGACTGCTTCATTAAGTCACCCAAAATTTATGAAGTGTTACAGCACAACTAGGGCAGTCACAGCCGTGCTGTGACAAAACAAAACCTAATGAATGAACGTAAGTATTACAGGTATGTCCCAAAACAGGGTCACTCATTATTATAGCTGTCCAGCTTATGCAGTAGTTAGGAGGTGCTCTGTCCTGTTTCCTAAGTTAAAATGACTTTTTTTTTCCATTTCCCTAAAGATGGTACTGCACTTGAACACCAACATCGATATCTAATCTGCTGTCAGAATGGGCTGCATTACATTATGTAGACTCTGTGCCTGCTCTGCTCAGATGGCACTGAAAGCAAGCTGGAATTGCCCTCTGCTGGTTTTCCCTCACCAAATTGCTGTGGAGATCATGCTGAGCTGCCTCACAGCTGAACAAACTGCAGTGTGAGTGGTGAGTGACCCTGTCCAGGCCCTGGTTTGGATGCACATATGCTTGCTGTGACACTGCAACCTCACTTTTTTTCACTTCTTTCATTCCTCTTAAGTCTAGCTTTACAAGTATCTCTTGTATATATAGATTATTAAAAAGAGCTAATCTTCCAACAGACCATACCTTTGTACAAGAAATGCTACAATTCTCTAGGCAGGAGTTCAGATCCAGTTTTGTTCAAATAATCAATATAGAGGTAGTCTAGTCTGGCTCGTGGTCCACATGCAGTAATGGACTGAGAGAAAAAGATATATTTGTTGGCAAGAGAGGTGAGATGGGCATGAAGTAGGGTTGGTAAGGGGCTGTACGTGTTTGAGGTATCATACACTCAGTGTGTGGATGACAGTGTGAGCTCTTATAGATCTGAGGTGTTTCTAAGCCATGCAAAGAGATTGTTGGATAAACTCCTGCATATTACCCAGAACTGTGTGTAATCATCCAGCTACTAAGCCAATATTTTTGTCTTCTCATTTATAATAGCTATGTCATAGATTATTCATTCTTTCCCTAGACCATCATTTTTTGTTGCTTAGTGTCTTCTGTAAAAACAAGAAAGGAAATTCTACCAAATCTTGATGTATTCCCTTTTGGAACAAGAGACCAGGAACCCTATGTGCAAAGCCTCACAACTAGAGATGATATTTGCTTTCATCTGAGCCTGAATTTGGAAGCATCAGTTCAACTACTCACCTTTTACTGAGAAACTCAAGGTTTCTGAATTTCTTTAATGAAAAAGACCCAATTGTGGCCTTCCAGTACATGAAGAGAGCCTATGAGAAAGACAGAGAAGGACTTTTGACAGGAGCATGCAGTGACAGAATAAGGGGTAATGGATTCAAACTGAAAGAGAGCAGGTTTAGATGAGGTATTAGGAAGAAATCCTTTACTATGCAGGTCTTGGGGCACTGGAACAGGTTTCCCAGAGAAATTGCCCATCTCTGGAAGTGTCCAAGACTGGGTTGGACAGGGCTCTGAGCAAAGTCTAGTAAAAAGTGTCCCTGTCCATGGCAGGGAGGTTGAAACTGGATGGTTTTTAATGTCTCTCCCAACCCAATCCAATCTATGGTCCTATGAAAAAATGACTTTTTTAATGATGAAAGGTCAGACTGTGTTATCATTCTATAAGTGGATTCAGCCATGGCCTGTTTAACCTCAATCAATAATAGGAAAGGTAGATTTAGGGTGATTTTAGTAATTCTTAAAACTCACAAACAGAGGAGAAAAAAGTTTCTGCTATAGGTCAGTGAAAATTAGTGACATCCATAATCCAAGGTACAGCATAAGGAGAACTACCCCAAAAGCTGTTACTTTGAGTAGGAAAGGAAACAAGCTAGCAAAAATATGCCTAATGCTTTTGAAGTTCAAAACCTCGCTGCTGTGGAAGCTTTTACCTTTCTCTTTGTTTCCAAATGCCAGCAGGCAGCCATAGCTATCAATTTCTTTGCATCCTATACAGTTGCATGACGTATAATTAGAGGACAGTGGCAGTTAAGGGGTTTGTTCTCCCCTGGGACACTTCAATGGGAGTACAGACTCTCCTGATTTGTGTTTCATCCTTAATTGCTTCTGAAATTACTTTGATGTGTATAAAACTATCTGTTTCATGTGTCATGGAATCATATTCTTGTTCAATATATTGCTGCTTATTTTTGGACATAGAGCAGTGGAATTTTGCATATAGAGTTATCTTGCCACAAGGAAAAAATAAAAAGAAATCTGTAAAAATTCCTAGGGAATACATTTTTGCAGTTAGCAGCATACAACTGAACTGCCATAGCAAAACAACAAAATACTTGTGCTATCATGGTTCTGCTGATGGGTAAAAGAAGCAAATAATCTAAGATCTCTGCCTTGCTGTCCCTCAACAGGCTTCTTTTAAACTAAAAGTAGTTCATTTGGAATGCTTTTGGTTACTGAGGTATAGAGCAGTGAGACCTATTTTGGGAAATTTAAAAGCTAAAATGACTTGTAGGTTGTTGACATGGTATACCTAAGCTTGCTAAGCTTGGTATACCTAAGCTTGGTATACCTAATCCCTGGACGCAGTCCCAGGATTTCAATATTTTTTAAAGCAGGGTTTTTCTTGGGGTTAGGCTGTAGCCAGGAGGAATTCAGGATTGATTCCAGATGTTCTCCTTTTTGGACACCCACTGTCCTGTGCTATTAATTCCTCATATGGGAACAGAGAGTCTGCCATGGATGAGGTAAGGCTACAGTACAGTGTTAGGCTCCTGCACCTTCAATGATGTATTTCTGAACAGCCTCTTTCCCGGTGAATTACCATAGCGTAGGAACACTTATATCAGTGCCAAATGTAGAATCCCCACTGGGACAAGAACAGCATGGGAGTAATACCTAATTAAAACTGCAGTGAAGTAGGTCAGCTAATATTTCACAAACAACAGCAAGTGTTCTGATTGTTAGTAGTTCAGAGTCCCTGTATTTACTCTGGGCAACAAAAAAAAATGTGTTGCCTAGAAATGCAATGAAAGCACAAGTTGAAAACACTTGCCATAGTGGATTACAGTTGTAAATATTCATGGCCTCCAATGAGTGCTGTACCTTCACTCCTGCCAGTACATTCAACAGTGGATTAATGTTGTTACTCTCCTCCTTTCTCAAGATTGCAGGAGGATTGTGGGAAGAGGGTTAAGTAGTGCCAGGTGAAAGAGCAGATGAGAAAGCCCTACTTTCAGTTGCAAAAAATAAGACCATTGTAAGAAAATGTAATCCCAGTCGCAGATGCCACAATTTCTCATAAAGTTGTATAACTATTTTCATAAGTAGAAGTTCAGGTTTCAGCCAAATCTTCTGAGTTTACAGGTCTGCAAATGTAAGTGAGACGTGATCCTTTTCTCTGAGATTCATCACTTTTTTTACTTCATCTTAGGGTGGAAGTAGTAAGAAAAGTAGCAGCCTTTTTCAATTTCAGTGTGATCAAGGAAATTCGGTGTTTGATAAAAATTTGTAGTAATAGTATTCACAATGTTAATGTTTTTAAACTCTCAGAACAAACAGTCACTCTCTGATTGTGTACTATGACTAGATAAACAAAGAATTGTCTAGAGACTTTTGAGGGGTACAGGACTCGATTAATTTGGAACATAGAAAGCACTATGATTCTGACCATCTCTGCACCAAAGTCCTGCAACTTATCCACAAAGGTTCTCCATGAGAAGCAGGTTCTTCTTATAGCTGCTACTGTGAGCCCATGTTTCAGAGAAGAACCCTATTTGAGCAAAGCAGAAGTCTTTGATGTGAAAATTGCCCTAAACTGTTATTTTCATTTTTAAATACTAACAAGTCAATCTAGGCAGATACCTTAAGTTCTATATATCAATTTTTATACATCTGTATGCATATTCACAAGAAGTAGACAAGAGACTTATGCAATCTGGGCTAACCTATGCCTTTTTTAGCTGGGTAAACAGGTAACTTAGTTTGGTTGAATCACTACATGCAAGAGCAGGTGCTTCAGATATTTTCAAGTTCCACCTTGTGCTTTTCCTTGCAGGAGGTTTTTAAGCCTCTCTGCAAACCTGGTGCTTTGGTTGAAGTGTGACGTTTTGGAGCCTGATGATCATATCAACCAACTGATTTTGTGGTTGGCTTGAGAAGTATTTTGAAACAAAAAAAACCAAACCCAAACACACAAATAAGAGTTATCTTTGATAACTTGAAGAAGGCCTGACTTTGATCTTTCTACAGCTTAGCACTTGGTTACCCTGTTTAAATGATGCAAAGTCCCTTTGGAAGTAAAGGGCTATTGAATCTCAAAGAAGCCATGACCTATTGGAGCTTGTTACATTTTCAAAGGGAAG
>VYZS01097606.1:3508-20095 GCA_013400695.1 Neodrepanis coruscans
CCCTTCCTTTCCCCTTCCTTTCCCCTTCCTTTCCCCTTCCTTTCCCCTTCCTTTCCCCTTCCTTTCCCCTTCCTTTCCCCTTCCTTTCCCTTCCTTTCCCTTCCTCTCCTCATGGCTTTCTGTTGGGATTGCTTATTGATCTAATATTATTGATATTAATCTTACTATTTATTGATCTGATTTCTAAAAGCAGATTCCCTCCTGGAATTTTTGTTCCATAGTTTGCAGGCCTGTTGTTTTCCAGTGTTTCATGTCCTAAGACTGTTAAGTGTTACCAACAGGGATCTGTCCTGGAATTCTCCCCCTTCTTCCTCTTCTGGAAGTGTCTTTCCCAAAACATTTTGCTCTTTGCTGTGTGAACTCTGTTGTCCAAAAAGGATTTCGTGTCTTATTTTTATCCATGAATCCTCCCAAAGATTAGGACAAGGCAGGGTTCTCCAGGAATGGTGTGTGAGAGCAGCTCCTGCCTCCCCCTGCTGGCAGCATCCAGGTTCTTACGGAATTCTCCTTGTGTTTTCCCCCTTCTCCCAGAGTTTGAGGTGAACATCGTGGTGCTGCTGCAGGACGACCATCTCATCACTGAGAACTTCTCCCTGAAGCTCTGCAGGATGTGAGGACCCAGAGGAGAAATCAGGGAAGGATTTTCTGGAAAATTGAGGCTTTATCCCTGTCTGATTCAGCTGGAAGCACCTCCCTCTCTCCTCCTTGGGGCAACTCCTTCTGCTTCCACTTCTGTTCATCATTCCAGGACTTCAGCCTTGTGCCATCACTCTGGATTTCCCAATCCAGGGCCCTTGGCAGGGCCCTCCTGACTTCAACCACCACATTATCCCCAATTTTTCCCAGGCAAATCCTGAAGGAATGATTCTGTAGCTCCCTGCACACTTCCACAAGTTGTAGAAAGCTTCTTTATCTAATTTTTAATACTTGTTCCAAAGTTCCTTTGAAGATTCCCCCCTCCTGACTCCTGTTATATCCATCTTGGGACAGCATGGGAATGGTGAGACAGGGATAAACAGGGGCTTGGGAGGTACAAAAACTGGGAAAAGGGAATTTTGGGCAAATTGGGAATATAAGGAACAAATTAAAGTGTTTGTAACTGTGCAGCTGCAGGGGAAAGTGGGTCAGCAAGGAAGGACAGGTTGTGGATTTTGATGTTGTTTTAAAGGAACAGCCACAACTTCATTCCAATTGTGACTTTTCCATGAAGTTTCCAGTATTTCTGTGAAATATTCTGGAAAGCAGGAGTGTAAAGGTGAGCACCTGAAAAGGCAGAATTAGGAAAACTGCCACAAATCACTTCCTTTGGCTTCATCCAGCAGCACTGCCCAGGACAGTGGAACTCCAGCTTTGGCCCTGGGTCTGGATCCATCTCTGTTTTAGGGACAAACAGCTGAAATTTTTATTTCAGTGTCTTACAGGGGGGAAAAAATGTTACTTAACACTTTTCTTTAAAACCAGGGAGTGGCACAGGGTGATTTTTGGGGAAGTGAAAGCCACTCTGTGAGGGCTCTATGCTGTCCCAGGGGAGGTGGAAAGGATGTTGAAAAGGATGGAAGTGCTGGAATTCTGCAGGCTGGAATTCTCCTTGGCTCCACAGCACAGCCCAGTTCCGTCCCAGGAACTCAAGAGATGTCACACAAACACCCAGCCCTGCAGGAGCTGCAGCAGTGAATTTTATTTGTTCTCCAAGTGCCAATTAACACATTGATTGATTAACCACAGACTTTAAAGCTTCAGCTGGAGGATAAATGTCACTGGAGGGGGAACAAGGGATCCCTGGAATCAGCTCAGGAGCAACTCATCCACTTAGTGCTGCCTTTTCTCATTCCCATTTAAACAGCTCAGGCCTTCAAGGAGGGGAAATTCAAACCTTATTGAATTGATTCACTGTATTCCAACCTGATTCAACATGAACACTGGGAACATTTGCTGGAAAATATTGCTAGAAGTTGTTATTTAAACAATTTGAGTGATGAACTGCAGTCCCAAGGAATCCTGCTGGAATCCTTGATTCCAGAGGAAGGGAATGGCTGGGCTCTTGCTGGTCCTACTTTGAGATTAGAGTGGAATAAACCTGAGGGAAAGCTCCCTCTTTCCAGGAATGAGGCACTGGCCTTTCAGATAAAATAGATTTGGTACTTCTCCATTAAAAAAACCTGTTTTTTTCTGTTGTGGTGCCAGCCCTGAACTCCATGAGATTCCCACATTTAGGCAGCAACCAGGAGAAGTGGCTGGATCTTGGGAGTCTGTGCCTTAATGCCAAGTGTTCCATCCCAAACCACTGCCAAAAACCCAGGGTTGTGTCCCTGTTCCTCAGCTCTGGAGCTTTATCCTGCAGCTCTGGCTGAAGTGCTGGAACAGAAGCAGCTCTAGGAGTTCTTGTTCCATGCAGGGAGCTCAGGGAAGTCCTCAGGAAGGAGGGCATGGACTCTGCAGATGGGGCAGGTGCTGGAATGTTCCTTGAGCCAGGTCCTGATGCACTGCAGGGACAGGGAGAGGGTGGGGAAAAAAGTTCAGCTCAGTCTGGCCAGAAGTGTCACTAACAGGGGAGCACTTCAGTATTTTACTGGAATTTTTGGGGTTAGAAAACAGCCCTCCAGTTCTAATCAATTTATTCTGCAAGAAGAAATCAGGAGTGAAGAAATAAAGGGGAAAACCTGGAGTTACTGTAATATAATCCTGACTTCCTCACTCCATGGAAGTTCCACCAGCAGGTGGCAAATGCAGGGTTTAGAGGGATAATAACCCATTCCCAAATTTCTTCTATCAAGAACCACCCTAAACTCACTCTGAAGAATTATGATTTGACTTCTAAAATATCTAAAGCTTGTGACACCACCTGTCTCTAGGGCCAGTCTGGGGTACAAAGGATTTGCAAAGGAATTTGAGCACTGAAGGGGAAGTGAAGAGCTCCAGAAACAAGACCCAAACTTACTTGTCTGTGGAAGTGGTGGCCACACTCCAGTTCATGGCAGTCAGAGCTCAGCTCATCGTGGCAGATGGTGCAGGGATCCTCACTGGAGGCCTGGGCAGGGAAAGCCAGCAGCCATGAATCAGCAAATTGTACTCACTTCAAGTCTATTTAAGATTTTTAACACAAAATAACTGAGCCAATCCTTTTTTTTTCCCCAGCAATACTCTGATTGTTTCGTGTCCTGTAGAAAGCACATGGCAATGACTTCACTGGAACAATGGAAAACTTACTGCATGGTCCTGTTTTTTCCATTTGGCTTTAGATGTTGCTCCAAGCTTTCCCCAGGGCTGGAGGTTGGCCTGAGGTGGGTTTTTGCTGGAGGGGTTTTTAGGTGCAGCTGCAGCCCAGGAGGGGCTGGGGGCAGCTCCTTCTGCAGCCACTTCCCCACTGCGTGTCCCAGTCTGGGCTCCCCCTGCTGAACCTGGTGCCTGGACAGACAAGGGAAAAAAACTGGAGTTTGTGTTTCCAAATGGACACCAAGGGGCAGTTTGTGCTGTCTGGGCTGTCAGAAGAGGCCCAGGAAGAGCAGCAGCTCCCCCCAGTACCTGGCTCTGCTGGTCCAGGATCAGCTCTGTCACTTGGTTCAGGATCTCATCCAAGCTCAGCCCTGACAGGGTGTTCCCATTCCTTCTCTGCACCTCCCTGATAAAGGCAGTGAAGTCACAACTGCAGGGACAGGGAAAACAAGGGTCACAGGATGGTCACAGGCCCTGGGGAACACTGGAGCTTCCCCTTGTCAGTCCCAGCTGGAAAGCCTTGAAAGGAACTTCTCCCATTAACTGAAGCAGTAACTGCTTCCAGTAACTCCTGGTAGATCTTAAAGATCTCCCTTAAACAATCACAATTCCAGACTGGTTTGGGTTGGAAGGGACCTTAAAGATCACCCAATTCCACCCCCTGCCCTGGGCAGGGACACCTCCCACTGTCCCAGGGGGCTCCAAGCTGCCCTTGGACACTCCCAGGGATGGGGCAGCCACAGCTTCTCTGGGAATTCTCTGGGAATTCCCTCCCAGCCAGGAATCCCTTCCCAATGTCCCATCTAACTCTCTCAGTCTGAAGCCATTCCCTGTTTCCCTTGGAAACAGAACAAAATCCATTCTTTCTGCACTGGTGACTGACACTCAAACACTGCCCTCATCACAACAAATACCTGCTGTAGTTTGGGAATATACTCTGGAGCTGTGCAATAATATTTTCAAATGCTTTTGGAAGTTTTTTGTTGTTTGGGAGCCCAGGAGGCCTTGGCTGCAGAGCTGAGGTGTCCTGCTGGTTGTGGTTTGGCTGAGCAGGAATTCCAGGAATCCCTGCTGGCTGAGAGGATGGGAGTTGATCAGAACATGATCCTTCTGGAGGTTTGGGCTGGGTTTTCCCAGATCCTGCACTTGCAGAACAAGGCTCAGCAGCTCTGGCCTGGGCTTGGAGTGGAGGCTGGGCTGGATTTTGACTCTCAGGACTGGAAAAGGCAGGAAGCAAAGTGGGATGTGCAGATGCTGAGGAGTAGCTGATAATGGCTGGGTCACTGATTGCAGGTCTGGCTGGAATTGTCTGGGAAACAAGCAGATTGGAGAGAGAAAACCAGGGGTTAAAAAACAATCTGAGTCAAACTGGAGCATCTGCAGTGTGAATTTTGGTGGTGCCAAACAAGTGGAAGGTCCCAGTTTATCTCAAGAGCTCCCCAAGATCAGGGCATTGTTTGACCCTGGGAGTGTTTCTTTCACATTTCTCTTTTAAAAAGTTACTCCTGTGTTACTGCAGAAAAAATACATTCCAAATGCAGAACAAGAGGCTCAAAAGTTGCTCTTTCCCAGCCTGGAATTGGTGGTGATGAAGTTGTGAACATTTTCTGTGTCAATAAGGAGAAAGGAGGTATTTAAAGTAAGAAGGGAAGGAAAAGTATCCAGGAGATCAGGAGTGGAACTTATAGAAGTCCAGAAAAAGCACAGGAACAATCCCAAATTTACAGAGCCTTGAATCTAAATTATACCCAGAAGGGACAAAAGAAAAAAAAACCCATGATTTTCTGCAGAGAAAAAAAAATTATATATATAAAATATAAAAAGGTAAATCACAGGGTGCAGAGGAATTGGGCAAAGCATTTGTGGAACTGACAAAATGTTGATGAACAATATTTCTCTGGGCTGTGCTCATTCCAGAGGCATTTCCATAAATGGATGAACTCCCATCCAGTTCCTGAAAAGGCACAACTGGAAGCTGATTCTGCTGTTTGTACAATCAGTTCCAGATGTTGGGAGAGCAGGAATTTCATCAGGGAAACTTCTCCCTGGAAAAGGAGGGGGGTCAGCAAACTGAAGGCTCTTAAACTCTTATTTAATAAGTTCTTAAGAAAGGCCAAATCCTTACTAAGACACTGGAAGGAGAAGGAATATCCACAGTTTCCACTTTACTGAGGGAAATCCGGGCACCACTTTGCACCAGCTGAATTTTTTCTTCATACTCAGCCTGCAGAGGGGAAAAACAAACCATCATCACCCGCCTCACCAGCACTGCCTGAAGATCCCCCTCAATATTTACACTTTTCAGCTTTTCACAGAGTTTTCTGTTATTTCTTTAAGCAGTTCCATGGATTCCTCAAGTCCAAGGAATTTAAAAGAATCAAGAGCTCAGACTTGTTCATGTGGGATCCAATTTTAAATAAAGAAGAGATTTTTAACTTTATAAAACTGAAGATACTCATTAGAAATTTAACAAGCTGGACTTGAAACTGCATCATTATTTTATAATTAAACTTTAGCTCAGTACTTCAAGCACAAACTATTGGTGTTTTAACAAAGAAATCCAAAATTACTGAAGGTATTTGCCCCGTTTTAATTCCTGGAGTTCACCTTAAAAGCTTGTTGAGAGAAATGAAGCCTCACCTCTACTTTTTCCAGCTGTTTCTTCACATTTGAAATAAAAGTTTCCCAGGCATCAATCTGTGACTTCAGCACAGGGGCTGCTGCTGAAGCTGAGCTGCTGAAATGTGGAAGATTTGCAGTTAAAAACACGAAATTTTTGGCAGAAAGCTTTAAAAAAAGGTGGCACTAAGGGCTAAATTAGGTCCTTGTGAGGCAAACTCCAGCCCTGGATGCTCAGTTTTCTGTTTCCCCTTTCCCAGGGATAACTGGGAATAACTGGAATGTTCCCAGGTGCCTGATTTTCCCCAGCTCAGAAAACAAGGGTAAGGATGGGATTCAAATACCAGCTTGGAATTTTATTTGGGGCCCAAATTTTGTTTGGGGGCAATAAATACCCCCAATCCTGTGCACTTTTCTATTACAATTTAATAATCTATACAAATTTTATTATTTATTTTATTATAGAGAATCTAAATATTATTTAAAAGCCCAAAGCTACAGGTGAGTTTTGCTCAGGGCAGAGAAAACTCAACAGTTTAAATGCAGCTTCTCCTCAAGCTGAGCCTTAAAAATCCCCAAGATGTGTGATATTCAATAATAGAATTATTAATTTACTATTAAAAATGGAAATACAATGCTTAATCACAATACTAACTGTGATTAAGCACTTTGTAGCTGCATTTAACTTGAATTCCTGAGGGATTTCAGTTCAATTTGTGGTGTGAACTCTCTGTTACCTGCTCAGTGCCCTGAGCATCTTGAGATTTGTTTCTGCTTTGGCAATGGTGCCACTGAGCTTCCAAACTTCACTTTCCTTCCAGTTCTGGAGAACTGACACCTGAAACCAAAGGGAACTGAGTTCAAACAGAGCTAAAAACAGGCCCAAAAACTCCAATGAGGGTTTAACAAACATCTGAAACAAGAGGCTGATAACACACAACACACACACACACAGGGAGGGTTTTATCCCTGGCAGGGGGGAAAAAAAGGCTTCATCCACTTCAGCTTCATCCTAAAATGTTCTGTTCACAATTTAATCCTCCACACACACACATTTATAAACAGATATTTGATATAAAAGGCAGCCTTTTAAATACTGCAAGGTTGGAGACTAATAAGGGCCAACAAGAGGAAAGCCTTCAGCCCTTCCTAAGAAAGGAATATTCACAATATTCCCAATACTCAAAGCATTTCCAGCAGAAAAACACATTATTTTAGGAAAAAGACAGTGGTATTTCTCAGGGAAATGGTGGTGGTTGTGCTCTGATTTTGTCTGGTAAGGAAGTAGCTCTGTGTTCACTCAGAACAAGGGATTTTTTATGCTCCTTCATTTATTCCCAATGGAAGCTCTTCATAACAAGGATAAGGATGGGATTCAACTCCCAACTGAATTTTGTTGGGGGCAATACTTTAGACCCCAAATTTAGTGCACTTTTAATTATAATACTCATAATAAAAATGCACCTGCAAAGTTCTGTGGGCAAACACCAGCACTTATCAACCTGTAATTCACATTTTTGATATCACCTTCCCCACCTCCAATCAGCACAAAGGATCCAAGTCTAGCAAAAAAAGGTTTTTAAAGTTTTTTTTTTTTTTTTGTTTTCTTTGTACCTCTGCTTTAACAGCTCTTTTCTCACACTCCTGGCTGTCATCTTGACTCTTTTTTATAAGCTCTTCCAATTTTACTTTCTCATTAGCAAATTTATTACTGTGAAACAAAAAGAAGTTAAATATTTGAGTCACATTTACAGCAGAGCAGTATTTAAAATTTATGCCATTTCAGAGGGTTTCTACAGCTCATCTCTACTCAGTACCATGTAACCAAGGAAATGGAGGAGAGTATCATGAAAAGACACATTTCCATTATTCTAAATGTTAATGGTTACTCAGGATAAGGAAATTAAACAAAGACAGTACAAAAAATACACCTTAAAGTGCTTATTTTTTTTCCCCTCAGCCTTTACCCAGAGAGAAGCAGAAAACTCCAACCTTGACAAGTCAGCAGGAAAATTGGAAATATTGCAGGAAAGCACAAGACTTTTACCTGGTGTCAAGAAAGGTATTTAAATACACATTATATTGCTTTTCCTTGTCATCAATGGTCTTCAAATACCTGCAGGAATTAAACATCCATTAAATCTGCTCTGCAAAATTTCACTGGCAAAGATGTGACATTTTCCCCTGTGACCATCTCTGTGTTTTAGGTGCTGTTTAATGCCAGAAATTTTGGTATTCCCAGTGTCCAAGGGCAGCTTGAGTGAGAGTGAGAGATGCCCATGGACAGGGATGAGCTTTAAGGTCCTTTCCAACCCAACCCATCCCATTCTGAGTACATTTAATATATTCCTAAAAAAATCAGCAGCTAATTCATGGTGATGCTTCAAGGGAGATTTGAAAGAGTGAAGGTGAACCAAGAGCACTTAAAAACCAAAGTCCTGTGGGTGACCCAGCCCAGGATGAGGTGGAGATAAAGACTCCTGGAATGGCAGAGTGCAGGGAGTGTGTGTTTTAGGGGGTACCTCTCCTGGGTGTCTGTGTGTTTTTTGACTGAGCTCCTCAGGGCTTTCAAGTTGTCTCGAGCCTCTTTTTTCTCCTGCTGCCACTTTTTCACTTGCGCTTCTGAGTCCTGGTGAAACCAATCCAGTTCATTCTGGGAGACCTGAGGGCACAAAAGAACACTTGATTTCTGAGAAGAATGTTTTATTCCAAGGCAAGTTTGAGCAGAATGAGGGATTTATGATCAGAGAATCACAGATTGGTTTGGGTTGGAAGGGACCTTAAAGATCATCAAATTCCAACCCTCTGCCCTGGGCAGGGACATCTCCCTCTGTCCCAGGGGGCTCCATCCAGCCTTGGACACTTCCAGGGATGGGGATTCCAGCACCTCTGACCATGGAGAAAAGCATTACCTTAATCTCTTCAAGACTTTTCTTCAGGAGCTCTTCCAAAACCCCAATTTCCTCCAAGCTGCGGCTCTGTAACTGTTCAAACTTCTCCTCTGCCTCCTTCAGTTGTTCCTGTAACACCTGGTGCTCCTTTTCCACTCGCAAAATATCTCCCTGAAAATAAACCAGTCACAAAAACCACTCCAGGCACCAGTCCCAAGGCCACAAACCTGCCACCACCATCCCTCTGAACTATCTATATGGAATATTTGAAGGTTTTTGGAGGGGAAATCCCTAAAACAGCTGCAGGACNCCACTCTGAACTGTCTGTATGGAATATTTCAATCAAATTTGAAGGTTTTTGGAGAGAAAATCCCTAAAACAGCTGCAGGACAAAACTCAAAATCCTCCCTATGTGAAGTTTCCAAGAACATCACAAAATACAACCCAAGAAAAAAAATAAAAAAGCCAAACCCTCACACCAACCCAAAATACCTTTTCAGAGAACCTTAATTTTTGCACTACTGAGTTTTTGGGAATTCCATTCATCTTTTTTACATGTGAAATGTAAAGAAAGATGCAGGACACTCACTTGTTGATTTTCAAATGGATGAAAAGGCAAGGTATTGGTTTCCCTATCAGCTACTTCTTGGTTTACCTGGAATATAAAAAAAATCAAGACCTGATTAGAAACCTTTCCAGTTTGTTCCAACTATTGGACCTCAATCTCTGATGAAGGCACTTTCTGTTTTCCCCTGATCTCACTGACCACAACCTTGGTACTGAGAGCAGCTCTGAGTCTTCAAACAAAGCTGTGCCCTGAATGTCTGAAAACTCAGGATTGGCCAAAACTGTCTGAAAACTCTGTTTTGTGACTGCTGAACAGAAGGAACAGTGATGACCCAGGACTTTCCTTGAATTGAAAGGGATGTGCAGCAGCTCCCTCTGGGACCCAACCAAAAGATCTCCAGAGACTTTTTGTCAGAACAAACTTCAGTGACCAGATCATTAAATAATCACCAATGAAAACCAAGAGCAGTTGTACAAAGTGGCAGCAACTTAAACTGCAAGTTCTAAGGAATCCTGGAATGATTTGGGTTGGAAGAGACCTTAAAGCTCATCCAGTGCCACCCCCTGCCCTGGGCAGGGACACCTCCCACTGTCCCAGGGGGCTCCAAGCTGCCCTTGGACACTCCCAGGGATGGGGCAGCCACAGCTTCTCTGGGAATTCTCTGGGAATTCCCTCCCAGCCAGGAATCCCTTCCCAATGTCCCATCTCTCCTGCCCTCTGGCAGTGGGAAGCCATTCCCTGTGTCCTGTCCCTCCAGCCCTTGGCAATGGTCTCTCTCCATCTTTCCTGCAGCTCCTGCAGCTCCTGCAAGGCCACAAGGAGTTCCCCCCAAAGCTTCTCCTCTGCAGCTGAACAATCCCAGCTCTCCCAGCCTTTCCTCCCAGCAGAGCTGCTCCAGCCTTAAAACCTCTCAAATAACCATCCCCTTTCTCACCTGAACAGCCACCATCCTCACATGGGGGTTGCTCTTCATTCCAGGTTCCCCTCCTCTTCCTTTCTCCACTTTAACCACCTCTTTACCATGTTCAGCTTCATTTGAGCTGCTTGGAACAGCAAAATCCTCTTCAGGACCTGCAGTACCCGAGTCCTCCAACTGAACTTCACCCCTTTGGACTTCACTTGGCACAAAACTGTCCCAGACAGATTTTCCATTTGGAATTGCTGATTCCTGACAATCCCCAGGATCAGCACAGACACAACCATTTCCCCTGGCAACATGTGCCAGGCCAGGCAATATCCTCCCATAGGGATAACCCCAAGCAGCCTGGGGGAAAAACACTGCAGGGCTTTGGGAAACCAAATCCCTCAGCAGAACATCTGCACAGGGCAGCTCCTTTGCCATGGAATGCACAGCCTGGCTTGGCAAGGGATGGCTGGATGCACAGGGAGAGGGGAAAGGGAAGGGAAAATAGTGGGGAGGCCCATAAATTAAATCAGAAGATGGGATTATAGTGGGGTGTGCAGGGTAAGAGAGGGGTGTGAACTCCTCAGCATCAGGGTTTAACTGCAGCTTGTTGTGGGAGGAAGCTCCCTGCTCATTTTCCTGGGATGCTCCAGTGTCTGTGATCCCCTCAAAAAGCACTGAGTGCTTTCTCAGGGCAATGAGATTATCCCCCACCATGAAACGAGGGCATTTCAGGAGGAAAGGTCTCAGGCCACCCTCATCTTCCACCACCTTGCGAGTCTCTGCAGGGAAATTTTCATATTCCCCAATTAATAATTTATTATTCATCTCCAGAGGGCCATGTTCTTCCAAGATTTGGGAGAAATACCTTGGGGAAAAGAAAAAAAGAATTATTATTTTGATATTTTATATTATTTTATATTTCTATTTTTATTGGATAATTCTGAATTGGTACCTCAGTGTTTCAGTGCATGAGGCCACACACATTTATGGACACACCAAACCTCCAAATTATGGATTTAACACAATCAATTGTTATGGATTTAATGCAATAAATTGTTAAGAATTATAAAGTGACAGTAAATTCTTTAAGCTAAATACAAAAATTTTCTACTCACCCATATAAATTCTCACTGATTGGATCTGGATTATTATAACTATTACTATTTGAAGCTTCATAAAGAGCCTCAAACTCCTCCAGCTGCTCCTGGAGATATTCTGGGATTACAAATGGTTCATTTGTAAAATCTCTGTAACTGAAAAAAACAGAAAAAAAAAAAACCCAAACCCAAAGTCAGCCCAGCTTTGGCTTTTCCAAGTGACTCTTTTGCAGCACTTTGGGCAATAAAAGCAGAGAAATGCTGGGACTTACAAAGGATTTTCTTCTATAAATATCTTCTCTTCTTCTCTTGCTGCTGTACTGACTCCACTGGATAATACTAAAATAGACTGATGAAAAAACAGATTTATTTCATTTTTTGCCCCCTGTCAAGTCACTTCTTCACACCCAATTTTGTTCTGTCATTTCATTTCTGTGATTCCATTTTATGAACTGCCAAAGTCCCAACTGAAATTATCAGTCACAAAAAGGAAGTTCTTGATTTCAAATCATTCATTTCCCCTTCAGGACTTTTTTTATTGGGGTATTTAGCCCAATATCCAATATCCAATGTCTTTTTTTTTTACCAATTTCATCAAAATTTAGTTAAAATTCCTTTGGTAAATCTGGCCCCACATGGTTTAATGGCACTTGTTATTCTCATTATAATTGCCTTTGAATTTTTATTATCTAATTAGTTTAGAAACACACAAATTGTATAAATGCACCTAAATCAGAAAAAAGGTGAAACCTGGCTGATGAGAATAAGGAAAAAACCTTAATTTTGCTTGTAAAATTATTTTTTAAATTACAATTTAATTCTTTGATAATTTATTAAAAAATGATAAATTCTTATCAAATTATAAAAAAGGTAAAGGGATGAGACTTTTCCCAGCAAAACCTCTAAAATAATGAACAACTAAACATTTCCCTGAGCATTAAATGGGACATTTGCCTCCCCAGCCACTGATAAGCCCATTAAAATTATCAGAAAAAAGCAGTTAAAGCAGCTAAAAACTCACTGACCTTTGAATCTTTTAAGTTCTTTTTCCTGTTTTTGTTTTTAACTTTGATATCATTAGTCTGAAACAATTAAAAAAAATAAGGTTAATGGGGGTTTTTTTGCCCTTTTTTTTTTTTTAATTGGAATAAAATTAGGCTGCATTTCCCAAAAATTTAAATTAAAAATGTAAAGTTTCCAAGGAAAATTCTCATTCTGGTTTGATTCACCAAGTGAAAGAGGAAATATTTCTCCACCTCATCCCCAGACAGAAAAAACTTGATGTATTTTCTCCACAATTTTCCTCTCTAAACACATGAAATCTCCATAATTTTCCTCTTTAAACACATGAAAAATTGACTTTTAACCCCAGAATATTCTGTTATTTCAGTCTTTCAGCTCCTTAATTTGTTATTTAAGAGCCAAAATTTCCTATTTAAAGACACCCCACACAGTTTGTGGGGAANTTTCAGCTCCTTAACTTGTTATTTAAAAAAAATTCCTATTTAAAGACACCCCACACAGTTTGTGGGGAACAAGGAGCAAACAGAAATCTCAAATGTTGCTCCAGTTTTCCCAGAGATGCAAAAAATAAAGGAATTAAAATGAAAATTAACTCTTGACCAGGACTAATTAGAGATCAACAGAACTCTACTCACACTAATTATTAACAAGCTAATTTAGGATATAACAAAAGTAGCTTCACTGTAATGGTTTTAATTTTATTCTTGGGCTTCCAATTCATGAAAAATAAAAAAAAAACTCCACATTTTTTTAAGTGTACATTAATCAAATCTGAAGTTTTTAGTAAATGTTGGATTTTTACAGATAAACTTATTTTCAGGCTGAAAGAACTTTAAATGAGAGTGTCTCAAACACACAATTAACTGAAACACATAAAATCCCACTGCAGATGGATTTTAATGAAGATCTCAACCAAAAAGCCNGGCAAAATTTGATGAAATGACAGGAATTATTATTTCAAACCCTTTCTCAGACCCCCCCAAGGCACCTGCAGAACCTTTGGGCTTCCAAACTGAGCCATAAATTCTGAATTTTGGCTGGAATTTTGCACCCTGGGGCTACTCACCCATTTTATCAAAGAATTCATCTAAGGCTTGATGAAGGAATGGAAAATGTTCTCTGTTCTCTTCCAAAAGCCAAATAAAACACCGGGTTTTCTCTAGGGGGGGTTTGAGGAAATAATCAGAGATTTCTTGCTTTGCAGCATTGGCTGCCACATAATCAAATTTACTGCCATACTTCTGGTTCCAGGCTGTGGTTAAAATAGAGAAATCAGGCTCTTGCAATAGTTGTTCATATTGAAGGAGGAAGTTTTTTGTAGCTGTCAGACCTGAAAGAGTGGAAAAAATACAACATTTCATTCCACCTGCAGAGTTTGCCATTTCCCTCTTCGAAGGGAGACAATTTGTTCTAAAAAATTAAATATCCAGCAGCTGAAAGAGAGGATGGGAAAGCTTTTGTGTATATTTTCAAGCTACAAAAAAATTATAAATAGGGTTTATATCAATTTTACTCTTGTCAACACCAATTATTAGTTGTATCATCAATCTATAGAATATTCCTGGATGCAACAGAACAGAAGGGAGGACCCAAGCCTTGTCCAAGGTTCTGGCACCTTATGGCTGCTAAAAAATCCTCATCCCACCACAAATCCAGCAGGAAATTCCAGAGCAAGGCAACACCCCCAAAGGCACCACATCAAACTACCCCCAGGGGGCACAGTCAGCTCTAAAATCCCCAAAATCTCTGCAAATACTGTGATTTAAGGCTGTTCTGGGATTTCCAGGCAATGAGGAGATAAATCTGCTCCATCCCCTCTTTGCAGAGACAAGGGAAGGTGTCCCTGTGTTATCCAGGTTGTCCTTTCCTCTCCAGGGATCCTGGATAAGGATCAGGGAAAAGGGAAAAACAGCACAACTGGACTTTTAATTGGAAATTAAAAAAGGCAAAGTGGGAAACGGGGAGATCCTCCTCCCACCTGAGAGATAAAGGAGCACAACCCACCCAAGTTATTCAGATGCTTCAGCCACTTGTGTAATTTGGGATCCACCCCTTCCAGCTCACTCAGCACGTGGATGAAGCCCCTTGTTTTCACTCTGTTTTGTTCCTGAATTAAGGAACTGAGGAGCTGCTCCATCACCTCCTGGGCTTTGCTGCTGCTCTGGGAATGGGAGGTGTAAAACTCCTCACTGATCACAAACCAGGACAGCAGCTCCTTTAATAACTTGGCAGCATCACCCAGGGCTCTTTGGAGCTGCCCAGAGTTCCTGCTGATGTGCTGCAGCACCCAGTCACCAGCAGGGAAATCCTGGCAATAACCTAAAAAAAAAAAAAAAAACAGAATAAAACACAAAAGAAACAGCATTTCATGGTTGTGCCACAAGAAAAAACAACTATTTAAAGTTAAAAGTAATTTGGAGCAAGTGGTGTTTTTATTTCCTTTATTTCTTTTATCACCACAATGAGAATTCCAGGATATTTGCTTTCCACACAGACCAGCTTTGTGTCTTGGGTTTGAGAAAACACTGTTTTAAATTTGGTTTGCACAGAGAAACAAACCCCTGGAGTAGATTTGGGGATGAACAGTCACTCACAGGGACCTGCAGTGGCTCCAAGGACCAGAACTCAAGAAAAGCCACAGAAAAGCAGAGAGAGCAAAGGCCTTAAAAGATCAAACAGGAGGTAACTGGACAGGATTGAAGCAAAAACCTCTCCAAGTGCCAGGATATGCCCCTGAACAGGCAACAGAGTTCTGGAGAACTCATGAGATACCAAAGTGCCCTCAGAGGATTGAGCAGAGAATCCCTCTAGGAAATTAAAAATGTGCCAATTAATAACACAAAGACAAAAAAACCCCCAAATTTTCAAACATCTCTGCCCTGAGCAGCTGCAGTGGAAACCCACAGCTCTGCAAAGGCAAAGGCTGAGGCATTACCTGCCCACAAACCCCTAAACTCAGGTATTTTATTTTCTGCCTCCTCTAAAATTCACTTCCCAAACCCCTGCAGTCCCTTCCTTTCTTTCAGAGTCACTTCCTATCATTTTTTTAATCTGTTGGGCATAAAACTTCCTCTGAAAAAAAAATGTTTAACCAGCCTTTCCAGGATGAAATCCCAGTTATTCCCACCTACCCCTGTGCTGACTGTAGTGAGATTGTTCATGTCCCTCCTGCTTTTCCTCCACTTTCTTTCTGGCAGAATTTCGAGCCTCTTCTCTCGCCCGTTTTCGTCGCAGTTTCTTTTCTTGCCTCATTTTTAACTTCTTAATACTGGAAAAAAATAACCCAAATGAAGCAGTGAGCCCAATAACAGAGAAGCTGGCAAAGAAATCAGGCACATCTCAATGATTTGCATCTCTGAAAACAGTTAAAACCTCCATTCTCCTGAAATGAAGCTGAAAATACAAATATAATGCAGCTGCTCTTCATTCAGAAGCCACAAAAGTTCACAAGTGTAAAATGTGCTCAGTGCAACCATTTTTTACTCCTGTTAAAGATGTCAGAATTAGGATTTAATTATCATTTTTTTCTTAATTTATAACTCAGCATTTTCAACCAAATATGAACCCTTGAGCTCCTTAATTTTTAATCATTAGTTTTATCTTCTCAGCATTTTTTATGAAGTTACTTGGCCAAGAAAAGCAAACTCAGTCATGTCAAAGGGCTGTGCCCCAACAACTTCTGAGCATCCACACAAAGCTGGTGAAATTCTCTGGAACAATTCAAATGCTTCTAGAATTGGATCATAATGTGTTTTACCAGATTTTTTTTTTTAGTTTATCAAAGGCAAAGGGCAAGAAGAGCTTTGCAAAGGATTTGTGTTCTTTCAGCAACTCTTAAAAAAAAAGGCATAAAAATCAGATTTGGTTTGTTCCCAAATTGATTAAAACAGCCAAGGTCTTACCTTGAACATTTCTGTTTAATTATGGCCCTTGGAGGTTCCTTGGGTTTTGTAATTTTTTGTTCAAACTACAAAAAATAAATGAGAGATGAATTAAACCTGGGGCACAAAGCAAACAAAGCCAAACCACAGAAACATTTGCTTTGGAAAGCAGTAAAGGTAACACTAAAAAAAAATCAAAACTGCAGCTTAAATAAACTTTAGAAAGGTCTAATTAAAATTATCTTTTAACTGCTACAAGTTGGGATGGAGCATCACATCTTTATCTGCAGGAAGGAGAGGAATGTAACAAATATTCCCAAATATTTAAGGGGGCACATGACTTGTTTTGTTTTGCAGTTACAGCCCCATCTCCACTTTGATCTCCTCA
>VYZS01097610.1:6822-44519 GCA_013400695.1 Neodrepanis coruscans
TTTTTTTAGAGAGAGGAAAATGTGGAGGATTAAAGCCATATTTTGAATGTCCCTTCTTCTATATATCTTATTTTTTGTTATACAAAGAGCTTCAGGCTGCTCTGAACTCAAACTGACCTTCTCTGCTACTTCTAAATGAGAAAGTAGCAGCACTATTACACAAGCATGGGATTTAAAATAACTAGATTTGTTTCAGCAGCTGTAGCAGTCTAAGTTTAAATTATTTTGTAATTCTTGTAAATGATGACAGTTTTTAATTTCTCTTCTAACATATATTTTAGAGTTCAAACAGAAAATAAAACTATTTAAACTATTTTCAGTATTTTCTTCTCATCTAACACAATTAAGGAAATTTTGAAATACTTAAACTCTTCAAATGAGCAACCTCAGAGGGAAGAAGCATTGCAAACATGGCAGCTCAGGTTATCACAGCAGTGTAGAGCTAGTGAACTAGCTCTACAGTGAAGGAAAACTAGTGCTTCTAAACAACTCAAGCTCCATGAGAATGAAATACAGTTATATCAAATCAATATTGACAACAGTAAAGTCTTAGTCATTCCCAAACTGACTGTCTAAGAGTCAATGAAAACGGCTCAGTAATATAGCATATTGGTTACTTCTAGCCATTCCCAAACTGACTGTCTAAGAGTCAATGAAAACGGCTCAGTAATATAGCATATTGGTTACTTCTAGCCACAGCCAGAAAATGATACTTTGAGCGCTTGTAATTTACCACCTGCTGGCTTTCCATTGTTTGTCTCCCTTGTTCCTCCCTTCCTATTGTTCCTATTCTTTCTCCTGTCACATCCTTTTCTCTCTTGGACTGCTCTCAAAATATATCTCCTTGCACGTTTTCAGTCTCCCATAAGATTCTTGTGTCTTCCATCTTTTGTATCTTTCCTCATCTCTAATTCCTCCCTGACTTAAAAATCCCCCCATATCCATTCCTCAAATACCACTTCCTTTCCAAATCATCAGTTATTCCTTGAAAATCTCCCCCTCTCAAATTCACCCCTTGAAGGCTGATTCCCTGTTTTCCGTTTTCTGTTCCACCTTGACACTTCTTTGTCCCTTTCTTTTCCCTTATATATACATTTCCCATGATAAATGTATTCTTTCTCCCTGGAATTCTGATTTTGTCCTCTAGACTCTTTCTCCATGACTTGACATCCCCTATGACATACCTCTCTTGAGCAAAACTCACTATGCTTCCTAAAAGTCATAGGTAATGGAGGTACAGCAAGTAAATACAAGATCCACATCTTCCCTATCTTGTCTCCTCTTTCATTTCAATGTTCACAGAGCCTTATTAATTTTTTTTGCTCTGTTTCTGTGACAGGGAGTGTCTCATAGAGTCCCATAAAGACTGTCTCTCTCTCCTTCCTGCTGTAGCTAGTCTTAAAGCCCATGACTTTTTCCCCTCACATCACCTATTTTGAGTGACATAACTCCTTACATAAATCCTCAAACCTGGGTAAGCTTACTTGTGTCTTCTACTTTCACTACATGAAGTATTTATTATTGTTCTCTTTTCCAATTTAAACTATTATGTTGTCCACTTTTGACATATATCAAGCAAGACTCTAAAAAGAGATTTCCTTTCTAAAAATCCTGATCATTAAAACATGATTTTGTACGGCTTTGTCTGAAAGCTCTCTCACATTTGCAATAGTAGATTAAGTAATAGGATTGTTCAAACTTCTTTTAAAACTAAATGAGCCAGTTAAGCATCTATTGAAAGAGAATGAAGGTACAGGTCAAGGGCAGCTTTTCTCTGTTAATCTCTCACATGATTTTGCCAGTAATCCTGAGTTCATAAAAATGATACTGTGAAGGGTAGGATACTCCTTCTGATACAACCAATCCATAAAGGAAAGACACTTCATCTTGACCTCCCAACGTAAGAGTGATAAATTAAAATCACAAATGTAAGAGTGAGATTTTAAAATCTGTACACATGAACACACAACTGCTTGTAGAGAAACCTAATTTATAATCCAGAAAAGGAAATGGATGTATTTTGGCTAATTTATCTCAACAGGCATGAGTCAGACCTTAGGTGTACAAAAGCAGCCACTGAGGAAAATGACATTTGCAAATATCCAGCCTGTACTGCACATCTCCAGATTTGAAAAATGCTTAAACGTGGTGATTCCATTAGGTTTTATATTTATCTTGGAATTTCTGCTTCATTTGGGCTGAATTATTGCTAGCAGTAACATAGAAGATGCTGGAGGAAATGAAATATGCCCACATTTGTGAAGTGGAAATTATTAAGGAACTAAATATGAAATTCCACAGTGGCAATTTTTTACAGTAAAATGAAAGGAATGCTTAATTCTGGTAAGAGTATGGTTCTACAGAGACTTGAAATTCACTGTGAAAGGTTAAAGAATATATCCAGAATGCATTGCCGCTTAAGGAAAATGGTTTGTATTAGAGAAGGAATTCTTGAGCACAACACTTTTTTCTTTTTTTTCCAAAAAAGAAAAGGCATTTCTCATTGATTACATCATATAAAATATGAAGGGCATGGTGGAACATGGGTGTTCTCTTGATTCATTTTATCAGTGCTGACTCTGCTTTGTCCATGTTTATTTAACATACTTGTTGAATCACAAATATAAACCCCTCTAGCCTCATTTGAGTAGTTAATATTGAATATTCTGTTCTCAAAGAATAAAATATCACTTAAAAGGACAGCAGAATCATGGAAATGCCTGTGTGGAGAGTGAGAGAAGAAAGCACGTGCAGAGGTGCATGTAAGAATTCCAAAATGCAACAGCAGTGCTGAGGTACACTTATCATCAGTGTATCAATTCATTCCATGAAGATGAGTACTGCAGTTTCGTGTTATCCAACTACTGCTTCTAGGTGAATCAAAATGTCTCTTGCCTTGGAAAATAGTATGACTAACTTGCAGAAATGTAGTTTTTGGTGGAAGAAACCTTTTTCCTTCATGCACCTCCTTCCTTGCTACAGTATAAATTACATTTTCTACTACATGGCTTCCTGAATCCTTTGCAGACAAGTCCACAGGGCCTGTGTAATTAACATCTTATCACCATCTGCAGTTCCCTGCTCAGTACTTCATCCTTCCCTTGGGTTTTTGCCGAATTGGATTTAGCAGTAGTAAAAAGGTTTTGGTGTATGCTAAGTCCCAAGGATTTTACTAAAAGGAGTTAGCTGCCAGCTATCCCTTTTAATCTTCAGCACTTTTTCTTAGAAGTTTTTGTTTGCCTTTTTACCAGGCACTCCAAATATAAGCTTGAAACTAATTGACCTAAAGATAAAGTTACAGTTAAGATTTTCTTTGAGCATAAATCTAATATAAGTTTTATTAGTTGTGCCAAAAAAAGTTTTTCCCTGATGTACCAAGGTACATACTTACAAACTATGCTCAATCTGCTTTGTTTTAGGAGAAAAAAGGAAATAGTTCTTATGCAATTGAAATCATCTCATTTACTGCTTGTCAGGCACATTTCTTTCTTTGAAGAAATTATTCAAAGTCCTTTCTGAATCCCATGAACAAAAACAGCTTTTCCTAAGATAATGCAGTTATCCTGACAAAACAACTGCATTAATATATGATATGAGGGGTACTCATGTACATAAGACACAAGTAGTTCGCTTTTTTTTTTCTTCTTTGTAGCTGCTTTTCCTATAAGGTGGCTCACTGAAAAAAACAAAACTTAATACTCAGGAATACTCAGAAAAAGGCTGAGGATGTGCCGCAGGAATTTGAGCATTGCTATGTTCTGCAGAGGTTTGTGTCACAATGTCCCAACCAAGCTCAGCAACTTACTCAGAAATGCCATTGCTTAGGCACAGAATGAAGAAAACCTCTTCTGGATTCTGGCTCCAAGTGGTTGATAACCACTACATAATTCGCAAAGGCAAGCTATCAAAAGAAATGTTAACTGATGAAATATAAAGCTAAAACTCTGGTAATGGGACAAAGAAAACTGACTTTTTATGTTCAGACAACAGATAAGAAATAGAGGGTGCAAACTGTGAAATGGTTTATGTTTTTACAGTCAGAAGAACTCAACAGTGAGACTAAATCACAGAAGTGTAATACTACACTCCAGATAAAATTGAAATTAATGAAATCTGTTTGATCAGTAAGAAAAAGAAGAAGCATGTAGAATCTATGATTGATAAGATGTTGGTGAGCCATTCTCACATTTTTCAAAACTAATTGTATTCCTTACAAGCAATCCTATGATTGGTATCTGTACGTGAAAAAAACATGTCTCTTCAGGAGTGTGTTAGATGCCCTGGAATAAACTCTAGGCAAAGCACCATATCCTGACAAAGAAAATGAGTTATCATATTCATATGGAAGTTTATGGAAGACAATATTCTGACAAGACTTGTGGAAAAGTACTAAAGAAACCCTATAGTTTATGGAGCTTACACTGAAAGTCTTCCCCACAAACTTTATATGAAACTACATACATTAGAAGGTGAAAGAGAACCATTCTAATCCCACTAAGCAAACATTTCTGGGGAAAAAAATTAACATAACCAACTTAACATTTGCTCTACCATTAGTAGTAAATATGTCAGTGTTGTTAGACTACGGAGATGCATGAGTAGGCTCCAAGTTAGTCTTTCTGAGACTATATTTGTGCATTTGCAAGAATGGAGTTGTAGCCACTATAAGCATATTAATCCTCTTCCCCAATGAATAAGATCTAAAAAGTCATAGAAAAAACTATGTACTTTTAAAGCAGGAAAAGTACAGGAGGGAGTATCTCCTCTCTTCCATGAAGGCTGTTACCAGAGTCAATGCAAAGTATCTTTATCTCAGCTATTTTGAAGCAAGGACAGCCTACTTATCATTGTAGTTGTTAAGAAAACAAACTCAGAGAGCACTTTCTGTGACCACAGTGCCATATGACACAGCATTGTCTCATAAATCTCTTAAAGTTATGTGAGCTTGGGTTTCCTTTATGTTTATGCCAAAAATCAACCATTACCCAGCTATTCCTGTGTACTAGATTATTGTTTTTCAGGACTTAGTCTCCAAAAGATTTTCTCTAGCAATCTGGGTCAGCTGTGAATATATAGTTATTTCCTACCCATATTACAATAAATTATAATGTAGAGGTAGACCAACATAACATGAGAAATAGGAGGAACATACAGAAATGAAAGATATGACAAGCTAATCCATTTTACTAGTCTGTGAATCAAGGCAAAGAGTCAAACAATACATTCAACATAATTAGGAGAAAGTAGTAGGAACAAATTTTATCTGTAGTATAGCAGTGAAAATAGACAAGAATATATACATCCTAATATTGATTTTTGTCAAAATACATAACGAGTGGACCAAAAATTAATCTAAGTAAACTGAAAGTGTGAACAAATTTTCCTTCTTTTCAGAATTTAATTTTTTTGTGTTGTGTTAATAGTTTTAATTTTTATATCATATAATCTATTTAAATTCACTACCTAAATTAAAGATGTTGGTGATTAAAGTAAACCTTTTTCTTGTCCATTGATAACTTGAAGAACATGCCATAAAACACTCTTTTTACCCTAAACCTGTGTGGGAAGAAGTTATAATACTTTAAAAAATTAAAATGTCATCAAAGGAAAAACTTGCTTTCTAAGATGCTTTACTGCATACAATGGAATATTGAAGTACTCTGTACTCCTGGTCTGTAAATCAGAAAGCTATTTAAGGTAACTTATATTTTGAACATCAGGATTTTTTTCTTAATAAAAACTTCCCCCTCCTCCCTTCAGTATTTTTGCCTTCCATTCTTGCAAAATAAGCCCTGATTTTGGCATTTTGGGAGCTCTAGCAGCTGTCTTTTGCCCATACCTCTCTTTTGATCAATGGAGAAGTGGCAGAGAAAAATCATAGCTGTCACTGTTGGTCAAGGAATGATCAAGAGGAGAAACGTGGTTGTTAATATGATTTAAAAAAAGGTCAGAGAAAATACAAAACATAAAATATATATGCTTAGTACAACAAAGCATAAAGCCAAGATAATATAGAGCTTCAGAACTATAAGGCCTTGGGCTTCATCATTATAAAAAAAACCTTGGTGGTTCATTTCACAGTTTCTGATTTTAATGGTACACTATACAAAGAGCAACTGATAATAGATAAAGCTACCCTTAACTCAAAGAAGTTCCCAAATTTGAAAGCAATATAATTTTGTATTTACACTTCAGTAAGGAGCAAGTTCAACTGGAGAAATTAAATGAGAAAGTAGTAAATACCAATGAAAAGCAAAAAAACTGAAGAGCAAAGGGAATGAAAAAGAGGACAACAGAAAAAGAGGGACATGAGATGTGCCAGCAGTCATCTGGTATTTGTCATGAGGAAAACTGAAAAGAAAAACCAACCACTCAAATGAGAAATGGAGTTAAGCATCTTTTGAGGCAGCAGGACTCAACCCACACCACTCAACTCACACCAACATGACTCCACATATCAAGGACCAAAGTTAATTTCTATGTCTGCATATTACTTGATCAAATTAAAAATCTGTGTTTTATTTAGTTTTATATGTGTAAGGAATCCATAAAGACCACATCCACAGCCCAGTGAAGAAATAATGAAGTCAATGGAAAGAGTAAAAACATTCCCACGCAGGAATATTGGCATTTGAAGAGAGCAAAATTGAGTGCTAAGGTAAAAGTGGATTTGGGACTGATGAAATATAGTGTAACATCTTTTCCTTTGAATTGATCAAGTAATGTCCTTTCTACGGACTACAGCTAGACAGGTCTCTGAAGTGAAACTTTTCAGCTGTCATTTTTATTTTATGACAAAAATAGAAAGAAGCAAATAAAAATGTAAATATTTCTATAGCCCACTTGCAACAAAAAGCTCATTTTTTCAAAAAATTAATAATTTTTCTAAAAACTATTTCAATTTCTGTATCTTCATCTACTTTTTTGTAAAACATATTCCCATTTTGTGATGTCTGAGTTCTTATAATTCTATAGACCAAATATCCATTCTTTTATCTTTCTGTATTTTTATTTAGGGGCAAAATGTTGCTAAACCTGGAGGCTATTTCAACAGACTAATGTATGACATTTTTAGCATCTTAAAACTATGCCACAAATCATGTCAACACAATTCTCATTTAGTTTTCTACCAGGAATTTAAAAAGCAATATCACAGAATTACATAGAATCACAGAATTAATAAGGTTGGGAAAGACCATTGAGATCATTGAGTCTAACCTACTACCTAACACCATCCCATCATCTAAATCATGGCACTAAGGACCTCATCCAATCTCTTCTTAAACACATCCAGCGATGGTGACTCAATCACCTCCAAGGGCAGTCCATTCCAATGGAAAATCATTCTTTCTGTGAAAAAGTTTTTCCTAACATCGATGTACGGAAACTGACCTCACAACACAGGCCACGTTATGAGAAGGTATGCTTATTCTGTCAACAGGAAGCAGGTTACAGTTCACCCATACAGCCTACTCCTCGAACCACATGATCACCACTCAGTGGTAGGCATCACACAGTGCTGATTGGCCTCCCTGTTCAAGGCCCTCCCTATTCTCCTCCCCTCCCCATCCTGGGACCCAGAAACCCACTCCCACCAAGGGGCTGAGCTGATTGTCCCACTGCAGGGAAACACATTTCCTCAGGGGACACCTTGAGATATTGTTCCAGTAGGCTGTTGTGATGTTCTCTATCTCTGTGGCTCCTTATCTGATGTTCACGTCCGGTGCTTATCGGGACTATTCTCATGTTCGCCCTGTGTCTGACAGCAGGGCCTTGGTTCCACTCCCCAACCCCCCATGGGCACCTCCCAGACCCCAAATAATTCAACACCCAGTCTAAACCTCCCCTGACTCAGCTTAAGACTGTGCCTCTTGTTCTGTCACTGGTAGCCTGAGAGAAGAGACCAACAACCCACCTGGCTAAGACCTCCTTTAAGGTAGTTGTAGAGAGCAATTAAGTCTCCCCTGAGCCTCCTCTTCTCCAGGCTAAACAACCCCAGATACCCTAGTCATTCTTCATGGGGCTTGTGCTCTAGTCCCTTCACCATCCTCACTGCCCAATCTGCAGCTCTAGAAATGCAAATGCACTCATGTTTTGAAAGAAAAAATAAACAACCAAAAATCAAAAACCACAAAATCCACCAAAAATCCACATGCCAATCTTCTTTCACTTGTCCAAATAATACTGCCACATCAGCTGGCTTTACTCACAACAAAAAAATGACTGATTTTGCCATAAGTATGTGAACTGAATTGACTCAGCTTAGTCACTCTATCTCTGATGTGTTTTTCCAAGTATTTCAACAAGCAGAAAAACTACAATCTCATTTTACTGTAGATTTGTGTCTCAGGACAAAAATTCCATAAGGATTCTCTATTTTCTATTAAATAAGTCTTTCTCAGATCCACAGGATTTGTAGTATGTCAACACCCATGACTCTTCCGCCAGTTCTGGTTGAAATTGGCTGATAGGTTTAAAAGGTTCCAGGTGAGAATGAACTTCTTATAAAGTGCGACTTAAAACCCCCCAGATTTTCATGGTACTCACTATGAAGAATTATGACCCATTAAAATGAAGCCATTCACAATGGAGATTACATGAATTTGATATTAAGAAATAGCATCTCTTCAATGTGACAGCCAAGATTTGAACAACAGTCACCACAAAGCAAGCTAAATATAATAGATTAGTAATCTTACCATAGCCATGATATGAAGAAAGCCCTTTCTGCTTTGCTCAGGAAAAACGGAATAAATGTTTTTTCAAACTCAAATAATTAGCAGCAGCAGACCTATCCCTACAATTTCTTTTCCAGCATGGTATATTTCTTGTTCTTCTCTTTCTGTGCAATTTTAATTTTTGCCAAGTTTTTTTTGTGAGTGATTAAGAAAAATGGGTTCAAGAACACCATGTCCTTTCCCAGTAAATAGCAGTCTCTTTTTTAATGTTTTTTAATTTGTCAATAAAACTCAGATTCGCAAAGCTGTTTGACCATCTCACCAAACAAATTGAAACAAGAAGAAAATGAGCAAGCACCTTTTATCTGAAGATGTCACTGTCTACTAATTTTCACTATTTGTGCACCTCTTGAGGGTTTAGTGGGACTGGTACTCCATGAGTGACACTTCAGTCTGGTATCATAGTCTATGTAAAAATGACTCAAATTACCCTGAGAACAGCCGGTTCATATGTATCCCTTGCATCCTTTGAGTCCTAATGCTGATAAGGATTTCAAGGGTCACAAGAAATAGCTAGCTCTCTTTTACTTGACCTGAATTAGTTTTCCTTATGACTATTCAACCTGTGAGCAACCCCTGGTGCAATTTTGATGACAACTTGAGGTGAGCTCACTGCAGGTGACAAACCCATTGGAAAGGGCTTTGGTTTGGAACTGTTCCAGCTGGAACGCATTCAGAAGAGAAAAGCATTCTAAAAAAGCATCAAATTAGTGCAATAGTTTTCACTCAGTCCTTGTAACATTTATTTGTTCTTTGGGTTCTAAGGCTGGAAGCCTCTGCCATAATCTCAATTGCTGCAGCAGAAAAGATGTACAGTAAGTATCCTCATGATCTATATATCACTCCAGTCTTTTCAAAAACAACAAAAAAGTCAGTGGCTTGAATACTTGGAATTTAGTCTAGTGATTGTGATTCATATTAACTGTTATAACATGGCCTTCAAAATTGCTGGTTAAACTCCTGGTGGCTATCTAGAATGTCAAAATTGTTCTGAGTTATTTGGCTGTGTTTCCACTGCCATTTGCTGAGATAATGTTTTCCACCTCAGTAATAGGACCATGGATGGCATCCATATAAATGATTAAAACAAAATATTAAGGATCTTTTCAAAACATTTTGACTATCTCAGAAATCTTTATTCTGACTTGGCCAGGTACCTCAGTTTCTATGGCTTATACCAAGGTCAAACCCAGTCTTGATGACCTAGATTCAATTGTGAATTTACTTTTTATCACTGATATATACTTCTTTGCTTATGAGATCTCGTAGTTATCAGATGTGCAGAATGAAATAAAAGGACATCGTTCCTAGGCACATATATTTATAAATATCTGTGGTGGTTTGGGGACTGAAGACGAAGACAAAAAGAAAAATAACTCCTTTCCTCTCATCAGATTGGTGAGGGGCAGGGACAGCCCGGCAGAGTACCAGGGATATCTCTTTTCCTCAGTTTCCCATCAGCCCTTGGGGGCTTGGGGGATACCTGGGAAGGAAGGTGGAGACTCCCAAGGCCATGCAGAGAGCTCTGGGAGTGCTCTAAGATTATAAGAGAAGTGGGGAAGCGGCTCTGTGTCTTTTGGGTGTTTGGCAGGGGGAGACAGTGTTCCCTGTCAACACTGCTTGCCCAGAAAACCAGCACGGCTCCTGCTGCTTCCACCTCTCCCTGCGGACTCTTGAGGTCAGTAGGCACTGTTTCCAGCTGGGAAGACCCCTGAGAAAACCCCTCCACAGACACTGCAGCCCTTGGAACACGGCAGCTTCTCTACTGAAGCTCTGGTTTGTGTGCCCCCACCTCCAAGCTTCCTCTGTGTTCCTGGGGGCCCCCCTCCTCCCTCTCAGTGCTTGAACCGGGTGCTGCCAGCCCATTCGCACTGCCGGGGCTTTTGTCTGGGGGCACAGCACCCACCATTTTCTCTTCCCTGCTCGCATGTGGCTCCTTCTCCTTCGCACCCGTCCCGACTGACACACATCACCCCCTGCCTGCAGGAACAGGGTAACTGCACACCCCATGCTCTGACAGGCTCCCGAGGCATGATTATAGCTCCTGCATCACAGCACATTGTGACCGCTGGGGGCATAAGGGACAACTGTGTTTTTCAAGGACATTGATTTTTTTTTTTCCTTTGGTTCACCACTTCAATAACAGATTCATACCAGTACATTCATATCCACATTCTTGTGAACATCCACACTCATATTTCCACATACATTCAATAAATTGCTGCTTTTTTCTATATGTCTTTCATCTGTTGATAACACCTAATATTGTCTTAAACCAGGACAATGTCGTACATCACATGTTTTGGATTTAATTTATGTAACTCAAATTCATTGTAGATATTTCTTCATCTTTTCTGTGCTCCTATTTTTTCACCCTTACCAGAGTGTGAGATCATCAATTTAGTCATCAATTTAACATTTATGTCACTTATGTTCATGCTTATGACTATCTGGATGCTTGTTCTTCTCACAGATATTTTTCAATATTTTCATTAGCTCCTAAGGCATCCTGTGCATTCAGTCTGTTCTATTTGCCTTCTTTATTGTCAGACCATCTACATTTAATAGATTTTCATCTGTCTCTGAGGTATAATCCCATTAAAATTCTGTTTTAACTTGTCATCTTCATCTACAAATGTACAGTTTAATGAGCAGCAGCTGAGTTTCCAATTGGTGTCTAGTGAGCCTTGAGTCCTCTCATGAAAGTTTTTAGTTTGAATGGGTGTGCTTTCAGATGGCTCACACACTTCAAGTAAGTTGAAGGCTTATGATCATCAAGGGTTATTTGTCCATTGGATTTTTATTCTCTTTCTTTTTTGTCCCACATATAATTGAAAGTATTCAACATTTTAAGTTGCTGACCATCTGTTTCCTTCAGGTCCTGCAGACATCAATATCATGCAGCTCTTTCCATCTGGCCATGCTTTCAAAAATATTTCCATTTCAAAATCTCTTGGTCATATTTTTCTAAAAACAACTTTAGTAGTCGTGTGAGTTTTCCTTTGACACTTTGCCTTCTAACTAGAAAAATTCTTTCATTTAACTTCCCAAATTGAAAGACTTGGTTAATTCCCTGATGTATTTTCTGTTATTTAGATTGTGTATACACACAGAAGATGCGAGTTCACTCTTTTGAACAGTATTTATGATAGTGAAAATAACTGTCTCTTTACATTAGGCTTCATGCAAACACAGTGAAATGACAACTCTGGGACCCAAATTATTTCCGTCTACATTCTCCTCTAGAGACCACTGATACTACACCTGTCAACAGAGGTCATGTAGTCTGTCAGTATAAGTCAATATAGAACCATCAGAAAGAAGACCAATACAGGAACCCTTTGCAATACAAAGAAGGTGACCAAACAATAGCACATTTGCATAGTTAATGGCTTATTTAAGGGTCACATCATTAGACGGCAATTCTAGCTGTAGTTTAATCTCTTTGTTTAGGCACAAAATAGCACCAGTAAGCATTTATTTTTCCTTCACTCTTCCTGTTATTTCCGAGTCTAAGATACCAGATAAACACCATGATTGATGTAATTAGTAGGGGTATATAATGTCCAGTTATTTTAATGGCATCCACTGTGTGTTTCTGTCACCAACAGATCAGAGGGGGAAAAGTAACTAATCTGTGTTTTCTTTTGTCCCTCAAAATGTATTACCTGCCAACTTAAAATATGTAACAATGTCTTTGTGCTTTATCAAAGTTGAACACATTCAATAAAACACTGTGAGGGCATTCAGTTTTCTAGTTTCTCAACTTTTCTTTCATATCCATTGTAAAACACCTTTTCTTATTCATAGAACTCTTCTCCTATTTTAAAAACACCAGAAATTAATTTCTTTTACTCTTTGCAGAATTGTTTCAATAAATTAAGGGTGTACAAGTGGGCAGTTGAAATGGAAGGCTGATTTTCATTTTATGATCTCAAGTAATCTACTGATGGAAAGAAAAATCATAGATCAACAAATCACATTTCAATACAATAAATCTTCTTCACTTTATAAGCATCAGTGTGGTATCAACAAGTTGAAAATCAACAAATGTCATAAGGCTCAGATTAGAAGTTAAATAAGGGAGGGGGAGGAGGCAGCAGTCATCCCTCAAGTGTCACAATTTCTTTCACTCAAAAGCGGGAATACCTAACAGAGCACACAGACCAGGGGGAGTAAATGCTTGCTACTCGGGAAAAGCAGCTAGGATGGTGGTCAAGCTCAGACTCTAAAAGTCCATGAGTCCCACTCTTTCTCTGCCTTCTGTTGTACATAGACATTTTATTCCTTACTTGTTAAAACACAAACATTTGAAAAACTTTAATGCTCCTCTATGTTCATTTATTGCATTTGTGACTATATTGCTTGCTTTCCATACAACTCCAGCCTTATATTTTCAAAATGAACCACACCATCTTCCTAAAGGCTTATTTTTTAATGGTTAAGTGGAGAACAGAGAGAAAAAAGGAGTAAGGAGGAGGGAGAGAAAGCAATGTCTCACACACAGTGTACCAGCTGACTTGTATGGAAAAGAGCATTTGAGAATAACCCCAGCAGGTGTTATCCCATAAATAAATTACTCTAGAAGTCTATTATCCACACTATATCTCAAATAAAACTGAAGATACGAGCCACTCTTAGTGCTAAAGGGCAAAGTCACAGCAGAAGTCCTTCCACATTAGCTGAGAGCATGGAAAGTCTTTCAGGAGGTTCCAAAGATCTAAATGAAAGTGGGGCTCTCCAGTCTTGAAACAGGACAAGGATATTTCCTTGGAGTACAGCTGAACACCCGACATCTACTGGAGACCAGCTATGCCAACAAGGCATACCAACTGCTGGCAGCAGAATTCTCATTGACCAAAGAGGAAGATATTATCATTTTCCCTATGGGACTGGGAAATACATTTCTGTTGCCATATTCTCATGCCTCAGATATTTTTTTTAGTAAATATTCTTAATAGTGGGAAGAGTAAATGAATTGAAGTTAACAGCCAGAAAAACATGAGATTAATAATTGTGTCAAACTGTTACATGTTGATGAGTTTGTAGAATAAATATACCACAGCAGGGTGGTATTTGCATTTACTAATGAGAATCAACATGTAATGAATTAAGTAGCAAACAGAGGACTTTCTCAGATGTCAAAATATGGAGACACAGTCTCAAAATATACTTGTGATATTCGTCATGCTGTTTGATTATTTGTCAGTCTAGGTGTATGAACTTTACAACTATTACTCATAAAGTGATTTCTGAAATGAAATTGTGATCCTTCTGTAAACAACAGGTATACAAGCTTTTAACATGGAATACTTTCTGTATCTTCAGCAGACTGCACATACTTAGCAAAAGTTATAGCTATACTAAAATCTAATTATTTTCATTAATATGAAAAACTGTCCCCTTTCATATGTTTAAACATACCAGGAAATAAGGAAAGAAATGTTGTTATACAGAGACCTTGCCAGTTGGGTGAAAAAAAAATCAGTTGCTGATGTCCAAGTAACTTTCAACTCCTATACGTCATTTCACTTATTTTTTATTATTTTATGCATGTGTAACTCTCTCCAGTTCTTCAGACTTACTCCTGTTTCACAGTCCTCTGAGCAACCAGATAAGGCCCACCAGGTTAATACATTCTTATTACGTACTCATGTATTTCAGTGTTCTAGCTTTTCACACGTGAGGCTTTATTTATTTAAATGTGGCATTCACCCTTTAGTGCATTTATTACAAGGCTGACATTTTACAATTTTTGCCATCAGAATCAACCAGGTGCATTAACTTTTATTGAGGCCTTTATCAGCATTTATCTGAGTTAGAGGTTTTCAAGGCTACTTATAATTTAGAAGTTGTGTTGGGTTGTATAATTTTACTTCATTTTCCTCTCAGAAATCACACACTATTCAAGGTCCAACAGAAAAGTTTCAAACAAGATTACTGCTTTGTAAAAGCAGAAAAAGGAAAGGAAAAGAATGCCTTGGGCCAAAGGGTCCAGGGGCAGAAAGTGTGTGCGTGTGGGGGGGGCTGTTGTTTTTTTAAGCTTTTCAGGAAAGAAAATCCTGACTTCACTCAGAGTGAAAAGAAGCTAGAAATCCTTCTTATCCCATTTTAATCTGTACAAGAGGACCTATCTGTCCTGCTGTTTCATGTAGTAATAGTAAAAGATAAGTTGAAGAGAAGGATTTGAGTGGAAGAATGAGACAAGAAATGAGAAATGAATAAACTGGCTTTTTTTGGGTTTTTTTACTTGTACAACTGTATCTTTGCTGAGAGAGGATCTCAGCAGAAAGACTATAGTCCAGGTGTTTCTTGGCTTGTTGACATCACCAACTTTCCTGATTCTAATGCATTAGCATGTTATACTAAGAATTTTCTCTTTCAGGTCAGACATTGTTCCGTTGCATTTTTTTGCAGTAGTCAATTCAGCAGAGATGCATAAGATGATACCTGGTTGTCATTGGGTTTCCCTGATTATGAACTCCTATGTACTAGAGAAATTATTCATATTTAACAGGAAAGGGTTCAAATAATTTTCAAATTTTGCAGCAGACTCTAAAGTAGATATGTGATGAAACAATTTATTTTGGTTATACTGGCATTAAGAGTGCCAAACAACATGTGATTTGTTTATTTTTCCAGTTGCACAAACTCTACTTGCTTCTCACAATAACTCCAAAGTTTCTTCATAGCACAAACAGCTGCATAGCGCTCAGGTGTAATCAGAAGAGACAAGAAGCAATACTCAGGTGGAGAACAACAGCTGTCCTTTCTGGACAGGGGAGAGCAATTTGGTCTCTGGATATTAGGGAACACCTTCCCCTTGGCCATTCCCTATCCCATTAACTCCTCCTGAAGCACAGCCTTTTCCACCCATATGAATCTGTGGCTCTGAGGGGAAGATGCCTGCAAGAGTCCACCTCATCCCCAATCACCACAATAATTCCTGCCTTACCCAACATTCACAACAGAAGTGTTAAACGACCAGGAAGATTTTTGAATTCATCAGTGGCATTTTTAAAGGTCTTTCTTGTGTGTCTTCTGTTTTGGACTTTTTTCTTTATTACAGTTTCTAATCTATATTACTTTCCAGTCCCTTTGTTACTGTCACATTTGTCATGGTCCCATTGCAGCAAGGAGTGCTCAATTTTAATATTGGCTTAATCATCTGATCACAAAGCATTTTATGAAAAGGTGGATGTTATATTTCCCATCTTCAGTACATCACTTCTGACCATGTTCCTGGTAATCATTTTCTTGATTTAAACTGATCTTGGATGAAAAATAGAATAATGGTTAAAAAAAAAACAAAAAAAAACCTGCAGTCATCCTATTATTTCTGTGGATGCAACAACAGTATTTGGGAGAGACAAACTAAAGGATTTCCAAGTTGATTATAATCTATCTCTGTCTGTATATAGGTTTAAAGTTTTTCTCTGGAGAAGTGTTAGATAGTGCTAAATTTAATTATAAAATTACTTTTACAGAAATTTCTATTCTGGTCAGTAATCCCAAAACTGATATTAATCTTTTATGTTCAAGAACTACATTCTTGGAAAGCTCAGTTTGTAGGATAAAAGAGATTCTTCAATCTGTCATCATGATTATTTCTTACAGTCTTAAATTGATTCTATATTAAACTGTTTCCCCAACTAGGAAAAAATGCTATATGAACTTCTAATCTGAAACTAAGAGGCAGGATGAGAGGACAGTCTCAAGCTGCATCAGAGAAACTTTAGGCAGGATGTTAGGAAAAATTTTTCACAGAAAGAGTGATTTCCCGCTGGAATGGGCTACCCAAGGAGGTGATGGAGTCGCCATCCCTGAATGCGTTTAAGAAGAGAGTGGATGAGGCACTTAGTGCCATGGTTTAGTGGATAGGATGTTAGGTAATAGGATGGACTCAATGTTCTTAGTGGTCTTTTCCAACCTTGTTAATTCTGTGATTCTATGATATATAAATTAAGAAACTGTGTCCTTCTAGATATTAAGGAAATGAAGACGAATTATTTCTTTTTTGTTTTTTCACGATTTGGTTGGGGGGGACTGGACTCTTTTTTCAATTGAGGATTATTTCATAGTCTATCAAAAACTACAGCTCTACTTTAAACCTGAAGAAAGACTATAGTGCTTCATAAACTTTGTTTCACAATTACCAGAAAAACTAAATCAAAATTTTTAGTCTAATGTTGTGAGTTCTACAACTTGGAAAGCTTGGATAAGCTTACTAAAGCTAGTCTTTGCTTTCAAAAACTAGGGTTTCTCAGCACAATAATTGTTATAATGTTTGGCTTCCTTATAGAGTGTTTACAGTATAGTGGTATATGGCCATTTTCTTGTAGGATGTGTTTATATGGGCAGCATGTAAAGAGAAACCAAGTTTGAATGATGCTTTTTTTAAAAAAAATTAAACCTTGATTACCCAGTATGATTTAACCTCTTGCAAATATTTGTTATTAAAAAAATAACAATAAAGAAGGAAAAACAGGTACAGGGGAGGAGTAACAATTAAAATGGAAAATAAAAAACAATCTCTCAGCAAATGGACATTGTAAAGGTTGTAGTTAGGACTGGACACTGACAAGACTGAGATGGGAATACATTGCAAGTGGAATATCTGAAATCTTCAGTGTTATAGAAAAGAAAATAATAAAATCACAATCAAGTGAAGCCACTTTATAATGACAGAATGTCAGAAAACCCCATAGGCCAATATAAATTTGTAAAAAACATTTCCAAGCATAACACATATATTGAAAATTCTAGTTCTGCACACAACTTTTCCAAACATTAGAACACTGGATATCACTGAATATTTCTAAATATCCAGTATCTAATGGTGATCTACAAGAAGGCTAGAGAAGGACTTTTCAAAAGGACATGGAGTGATAGGGAAAAGGGGAATGGCATTAAACAGAAAGAGGCTAGGTTCAGATTCGATATTTAAGAAGCAATTCCTTACTGTGAAGATGGTGAGACACTGAAACAGGTTGTTCACAGAAGTTGTAGATATCCTATCCCTGCGAATGTTCAAGGCCATGCTGGATGGGGCTTTGAGCAACCTGGTCTAGTGGAAGGTGTCACTGACCATGTCAGAGGAGTTGAAACTAGATGATTTTTAAGGTTACTTTGAACCCTAACCATTCTATGATTCTATTATTAATGAATGTAATTTATCATTTATAATTTAATTAATCTAGAATTTGAAAACCTAAAACAAACATACACAAAAGCAATCACAGAATATAATAGGGCAATTTTAGGAGAAGGGAGTAGTTCTGCAATAGAAAACTTAGCGTTTTGCTACAGGTTTGTGTTTCATAGTTCATTATGAGCTACAACTAAAGTTTTCTCACTGGCATGGAAATTATCCTCTTCCTCAGGTACATGGTCAAAAAAATACCATTGAAATGAAAATGGAAAATTAATCTAAAATTACAGAAAAATTAAAAAATATCTGAAATTAGGACTAGTTGCCGTTACCAACTAGGACATACTTGTTAATTTCCAAAATACTCTGACTAAACTTCAAAGACAATAAAACCAATACAACAGGTGACGTTACTTCAGTTAGTTCAGAGATTAATAAAGGCCTTCAGATTATGTCATCTGATTGAAACAAATGCATCAGATATATGTTAAGACTTCCCATGGGTATTGGACCTGATATATACAGTATGGGCATAACAACCTGTTTTTGACCCAGCCGCCCTGTAAGCACCAAGGTGTTGACAACCTACTATCCAAGCCCAAAATTGTTTCCATGAATGACATCTAAGCGTACCTTTAAGTGACAGACAGTGCCTGGAACTTTCCTTATAGGACAGGGGCAGGCAGAAAGTTTTGCATCAGCATGATTAGAGCAAAGGGGGCCTATTTAGAAAAAAAATGTACTATGATATTGTTAATCTGTTGAAAGGTTGAAAATGGCACTCAAGGACATAAAACTATGAATCATAAACCACTAATGAAGACTTAAAAATCTTACTGTTAGTCCTTCAAAGGATATTCAGCACATTGTGCCATGAGAAAGAGAGCAAGATGCACAATAATGAGTATCTCCTCATCAGGAAAATAAAGCAGCTAAGACCTGAACCCAACCAAAATAAAATGAGATTGTATCAAGCAAGTCACTCACGTGCCAGTTTTCAAGGCAAAGTCTAGAAAGCAACTGAAAACAAACCATGGAAGAGAGAGAGACAGGTTCTCACATCCAACAAACCCTCAGATATATCAGACACCAGGGCTGAAGTCTTCACCTCTCTTTGAAGCATACTCAAAATGTTCCAGTGAGGCAAGTCTCAGGACAACATTGCACGTAAAAAGAACTGATTCTTTAGTACCCAGAAACTGGAAAATGTAAATTCTCTCAAGAATATATTGAGAGTATAAATAACTATAGACCAAGCGCCACTGCAAATAAATAAGAGATCCAATCAGATAAGCAGTTGCAGTACAGGAAACAGTAAAGGCAAATTACTGTCTGAACATCAGAAAACTAATGTTCTTAACTGCAGCAATCTCTCATTTCAGTCACATCAATAACATCACATCTAACAGTCACATGTGAAGAAAAATGCCATCATCACAGAGTCCCCCCTTCCTCCTTCTTTCCCTGAGCTCTGGTCAGTTTACATCACCTGTTAGTGCTCTGTCCTCCTTCTTACTTCTTGCCCTCCATCACACTAATTGCTGTGAGGAAGAGTGATGAAAAGAGAAAATTGTGTGAAAGTACTGCTCAGCAATAGTTAAAACACTGATGTGTTATTAACTGCTTTCATCACAAATCCAAAACAGAACCACAGGGGCTGCTATGAAGAAAGTTGACACCATCCCAGCCAGACACACTATCATTATTTACTTTGTATTTGTGATTGAGCTTCCATACTTTTTCAATATGGGGAAAAAAACAAAACATTACATATTCCTGTTAGAGTAGTTTACTTGGTAGATCCCATTGTGAAAAATATAAAGGTAAATTCATGGCTAATGTACTCAGTTCTCCGAGAATGCTCAAATCAATATGGAACATAACTTCACTAGTTCTGAAACAGCTACATGAATGTAAAGGACAAACAAAAGGCAACTCTCCAGTTGTTTTCCTAGGCAGCAGCAGATGCTTTGAAACAGGTGTAAATCTCACTGTTATGTTTTGTTGTGTATTGTAACTGGAATTCACCACTAGAACTGATGACTTGAGGGTGTTCTATATATTTTAGGGGATTTAATTTAGCCGTGTAGCTTGGAAATTAAGGGCTCTGAGATGCCTGTGTTCAGATGTTAGCATTCTTCTGTATAGGTAAGGGGGTAGCAAGACAAAACATAGGCCCAGGCCTCCTGGACCTGCTCAGAAAGGGAGGCCCAAGTTATAGGTGGGCACAGGGAATAAAGAGAACATTTGTTGAGTACTTTGGGACATAGGTGTTAGGCAAACTTTGGTTGGATGACATGATGGGTGGTAGCTAAGAAAGTTACAAATATACAGAGATTGTTGTTCTTTTCCTCTTTAGATCGTGTACTTCCCTTGGCTGGACCTGAATTCAAAAGGGTGTTAATACATTCTTCAGATTAAGAATGAAAATATGTGCCTGCTTTAAACATGTATGGACGATGCAAAGCTTTAGTTTTTGATCTTACATGTACTCATGCATTTTTACATTAGGAATACCTGTCAGTTCCATTTACACCATTGGAATTGTGCACTAAGTCACTAATTGATGAGTTCATGTTGTGAGTTAGAAAATAAACCGTTTTTCCCCCCCTTCCCCCACCCCCTGCTGGCCTGGGGAAGGGGGTGTGTGTGTGTGTGTGTGTGTGTGTGTGTGTGTGTGTGTGTGTGTGTATGGGTGCAGCCCGCGGGCATGCCATGGGTGAGCGGCGTCCGCTGGTGAGCGGTGCCCACGGGTGCGGTGGGCTCAGTGCGGGAAGCTGCTGTTCGCCCGCCCGGGGCGAGGGACATGTGGCATGCGGAGGCCCCCTCCCCCTGGCGGCGCGGATCTGCGGCGCTGCCTGGACAAATGTGCCGCATTCCTGGGCGCGGCTTGGGCGGGCGACAGAGCCACGCTCAGTGGGAGCGGCGGCGGCTCTCGCTGCATGCACGCGCAGTGGTCCCGGCTGGGCGCCGCCATTGCCGGCATGTCCCGGCACTTCTGGCCCTTCCATCGCTTCCGGCTTGTCCTGGCATTTCCGTGGGCACACGAGGCTTTGCTGGGGCGGGCCCTGGGTGCTGATTATCCAATTAGAGAAAAGCTGGCCCCTGGAGCCCATCTGCGCATGCGCAAAGTGGGGTCCCCTATAAAAGGGGGAGAGCAGACGCCATTCATCCTCTTTGCGGCGTGGAACATTGCAGTAGCAGCATCGGTCCCCATCCCCGCATGCGGACGGACTAGCGACACGGCGGCTACAGCACGGTGTGGTTTTTCTGGGGGGGTGGACTGCTTCTTTTCAGGATCACGTTTTCTTGTGATTTTTCCGGGGGTGGATTGCTTCTCGGGGTGGTCGCGTTTTTCTTGTGGCATTTCCTGGGCGGGTGGATTAGCGATTTTCCGCAGCCATAGCCCAGTTTTAAAGGCCACATCTTTCCATCAGCACTGAAATTCCTTCCTGGGATCAGGAAGGGAGGGGGGAGGGGGGCTCGTGGTTTCTAACTGTTTGAGTGTTTTTCTTCAGAAAGCCGAGCGGAGGCTCGTGCTGCTGTAGGTCCTCAGATCGGTCGCGGGCCTTCTCTGATTATCCCGGCGTCTCTTCCGGAGCCCTCAACAGAGAGACCAGCACTATTCCAGAGCATTCCCATCCCAACACGGGCCCTGGGAAAGCTTAATTTGTCTGTTTTTACACTTTATTGTCAGTTTTCTGTGTGTGTGAAATAAACTGTGTTACTTGTGTGTTTTCTTTTTGGGTGTGTGTGGCTTCTCTCGGACATCTCTTGTCAGTACCACACTTTTTAGTGGTAAAACCACGACAGTTCATTACTAGTCAATACAGAAAAAAAGCAAGAGGAAAACAAACACCAAGCACTGGGTTACAGGCTGAACATAAGGATTCTGAATTTCTAAGCTTTTAGTGAGAATTCTTATTTAGTTTCAGGGCTTCTTACGTGTTTTAAAAGGAGGGGTAGGAGGAGAAGATAATGCGAGAATGCATTGTGCTTTTACTGACTGGTATATTTTAAGCAATAGAATGAGCATTTTCCATTCACAACACTGCAGATAATCACTGCAATCCTGTGGGTAAGGTTTACGCAGTAAAAGGATACAAATAAGGAACACTTTTTTGTAGGTTCTGAAAGGGCCAAGACTGAAGTAGTAGAAGGATTAAACTGTAACATTTGTTGCCTCCTTTTATTGTAACCTTGAGGTCACCACAATTCTTTTCTAAGAATAGAAAATTCAGCTATAAACATATGGTGTTGTTTCATCTTTTTGTTACTTCTGGGCATACCATAATGATAACAGAATGAATGTTTATCTTAGCTTGTCTTTATCACATTGTTTTACTAGTAAAGTACACTTGACTTACTGGATTCTATACTTTTCATTAAAACTTATTTTATTGTTATCGGGTTTATGTGAATCACTAGAGGTTCAAAAGGACAGGAGCTTTTAATTAGAGAAGTATTGATAAAATAATTAACAAACAGTAAATTTCAAGCAATAGTTGTATTTCTCAAAGTATCTGCAATAAAATCCTTCTGCAGCTGTTTGTAATGAGATAAATACTTTCTAGAAGAGAACTAAAAGGTGAGTAGATCTTATTGAGTGCCTAGTTTTCTATCTTAGTGACATTTTCATCTGAATTAAATGTCCCAAAAGGCATGAGGACCAGAGCCTTGCCTCAATGGCTCAAGAAATAAAAATCTAGACAGATGCAAAGTCATAATAAAGAAATAGCACATCTTTGTAAATATGGGGGATCACAAATCCATACATTTTCCATTTCAACACAAAAAGGAAAAACATGGTCTATTCTTCAGGGTCATCATCCCAAACAAAACTAGAGCTCCACTGGGGCACTATAACTTGTGTCATTGTGTAAGCAGTTGTGTACGATCCCTTATGACAGGAATCTGCAATTTGGCAGCGTTGGATATAGGACCTTCTGTAATACAGCTGCCCACAAGATACATAGGCCTTGTGTGCATGATGCTAGTGACCAGATGATCCAAGAAAGAAAGACTATGTACAAATGTACAGGGGACAAAATGGAGTATCTAATGGAGTCTCTAATGGAGTCTCTTCTTTATTGCAAATTCATCTGCTTTTACTGTGCAAAGATTGTTTTGGTTAATACAGCCAATAGACAAAAGGAAAGGTGGTCATGTGTTATGCAGGGGTCACTAAGCCAGTGTCTCAGAGCCACGGATCACAAGACAATGTGTACATAGGTAAGACATTATATCATAGTCTGGATATGCTTTATTAATAAATTAATAATGCCACATCATTGACATTAGCTCTCTAGAGGACTGAAGTGTTGAACCCACTTATTTCCAGGTCCCCCATGTTTCAGTCTGCTTGCAGTTTGCTTGCAGTCTATGTGTTTCTGGAAAGTTCCTCTGCAAAGAGGGGTTTCTTTTTTGGAGAGATCTATTTATACCATGAAGGTCACCCTTTAGTGAATATAGCTTTTTGAGTCACGCATAGTTAAAGAACATGGTAGTGTAGTCCTGAGGGCAGGACATGAAAAGCTTTGTAGTTGTGAGTAAGAGAGTTTGAAATGTGTCTTTCTTACCCTAACTCACATGAGTTTATGCCAGCTCCCTTATGTGTGAGCAGCAGACCGTGTACCAGAACATGAACATATCTCCTTCCTCCCACAGCCACCACAACAGAAGATTTGTTTGCCTCCATATGTTGTGCATGCTTCTGAAGTATTTCTCTACTTCTTTCTCTTTAGAAACAACCATACACTAACCCCAGGTTTTTAAACAAACTGCTGCTAAGCACTTTTTCAGTTGCTTAACACCTTAAGTGATTTGTAGACAGATCTTTCAGCTTCCCACCTCTACACTATTCTTCTAGTGAACTAGGTGAGATCAGGGAAAACTGTTATTTTGAACCTCAGATGCTATCTCCAACCTAGTTTGATTCAGGGTGGCAATATAGTTAGTAATGATTATATGGCACTCAAGAATCCAGAAAGGTATGTTCTTTTCGCCAGCCCTTCAGCTTATCATGTGACTTTTTTCCCCACTGCCTATCAATGATATCTTACTTGAGTGTAATATCTTAATACAGATTCCAGAAGTAAATGAATAAAATTTGCTAATATTCTCAAATCCTTTAATCTGATTAGAAGATTAACCATGTGTTTTTATTTATTTTCATTTACACCCTATGCTAGTGTAGTGGTTTGGCTTAAACCGCAGGAGAAGACAAAGAAAAAATAACTCCGTTCCCGTGCCCAGTTTTGGTTAAGCTGGGAAGGGGAGTGGGACCTCTGGAGTGGCCAGGTTATCAAGGGTACCTCTGCCTGGGTTTCCCATCAGCCCCTCGGGCCCTGCAAGGTTCTCTGGGAAGGGACTGGGATTGTAAAAACCTGTGGGAAGCAGTGCTCGTCCTCTTTTCCTGGACTCTGCAGCTGGAAACAGGATGCCTCTACTCAGCCTAACCCAGAGGACTACCACGGACCCTTGCTGCCTTCTACCTCTCCCCACGGATTTTCCTAAGGTCACCACTGCCTTTTTTTTTTCCACCTGAGAAGACCCCTTAGGAGAACCTCTTCACAGACGCACCACCTCTGAGTCGCTGCAGCCTTTTTCCACGGATATTCTGGTTTGTGGGTGCCCACCTCTAAGCCTCCCCTGTGTTCTTGAGGGGCCCTTCTCCTTCCCCTCAGCCCCTGAGCAAGGTGCTGCTAGCCTTTTCCCACAGGGAAGGCAGGGGGGGCTTTTTTGTCTGGGAGCACAGCACCCCTCCATTTTTTTTCCTTCTCTTCTAGGGTTACACGTGGGGGGTGTGTGTGTGTGTGTGTGTTCCCCGGACCCCTCCCAGCTGACATGCAGCCCCCTCTGCTGGCCGTAATGGAGTAGCTGCACCCCCCGTGTCTCCGGAGAGAAACACAGCACCCACTGCTGGCCATAACAGACCGACGGCACCATTCGTGTTCCAGCGGGACCCACAGCGCCTCCTGCTGGCCATAGCAGAGCAATTACACCCATCCATTCCCGCCATATATATATATATTTAATAAATTGTTGCCTTCCCTATATGTCTGTTGTCCGTTGATAAACCTAATATTGTCCTAAACCGGGACAGCTAGAGATTTACAAAATATAATTACGAGTCTGTCCCACTCATCTGTGTGCTTCTAATATACAGTAAAGATTAGCAAAGCAGCAAACGCGTATCTATCCCTAATTTGTTACATCTTATGACAACTACTTTCTGGTGCTATACAGTTACCAATAGCAATAATATTCTTAGCTGAAAATGCCACACCTGAAATCTTATATGTTCATGTCACATAGCAGAATGACAGGAGCTCACATCAGTGAGATCCTCAAAGATCAGAAGGCTTTGAAGCTTTAAAGACCCCCAGGTTTTATGTGAATATGAACTAGAATAGCTAACTTTTTTAAGCAGAGAAAGTTCAAAGTGATGGAAAGACTAAATAGATGTAAATGATGTTCCCTGTTTCACTGTCCTTCAAGGCATTGCTCCCACTCTTCATTTTAATAACTTCAAATATTTTCTGAGTTATAACAAGTTCTGCTCTGTGTCCCCAGTCCTCAGGCCATTCCCATAGCCAGGATCTGTCCTCACACACAGAGGCTCAGCACTTGACCCGTAAGTCTCTCTGTTGAGACTTTTACATTCTCTCCCTCTGTCCCCTCAAGAAAAAAGAAACTTCCCCTTCCACACAGGTCCTCTGGTCTCCTAAAATCTATTCAAACAAAAGGTTGAATAACAATGAAATGGTGGTTCCATGCTTTGCACCTTTTGCTGCTGCATACTCATACAATAGACAGAGTTTTAATAGGAGGCCACACACTGGTTTCCTTGGGCCACATTGCCATCACATTGTGTGGTCTCTCCTTCATCACTGCATGGAAGGTTAAACTTATTTTTTTCAGAGGTTCCTGGAATACAGACTTTAAAAAAATCACCTTTTTTACAGCAAGTACAGCAAGTCAGCTGCATATGGGAGAGGAAGATAGTGAGCACGTCAGCTGTTCAGAAGTCTGCAAAGGTGTAAAGTATTTACTTGTAGGGTATTTCTTCCACAGGACTGCAGTGGAAAAGCACAGTTGTCTGTGACAAAGTGACAGCCCTGAGGTACGGGAGGCAGAGGACTAGCAAGGCTGAATTGTGGGAACAGAATGAGGACAATCGAAGTTCACAGAAAAGAGGCTTCCTTGGCACCTTTACTCGTTCAGAAATATTGTCTTGTATCCACTATGCAAGAGTGCAATTTACTATGAAAGAACTGACTCAACCCATGGGTATTCAAATGGTTGACCACAACTTGGTATAAAAGGCAAATCTCAGTGCAGAGGTTCAACTTCAGTGTCTTCAGGCAATGTTGATTTCTTGTGGTGAACTAAGGTCCAGCTCTAAAAAGCATCAACCTCAGTGTAGGGCTACTTTTTTATATTTTATATGGATTTTTGAATAAAAAGAGTTGCTTTTTGTTTTATTAACCCAGGCAAACCTGAAATATTTATTTAGAAGTATGCAAATTTGCTCTTGTTTAGTCGGACCGTATCAAAGAAGAGTTTGATAGTAATCAGCAGTCATTTACTCATTTTACCAGAAGGATATAATCTGTTCAACAAGAATTAAACCATAAGAATTAATTTGATAATCAATGACCCTTCTTTTTCCTCCCTGAAAGTATTAATATCATTATTACGGAGATTAAAATCACTGTTTTCTGGGATAAGTATTTTACTACAAAAATATTAATTTCTCATGAGGGAAAAAATGGTGTTTATAACTGACAATGTAGTAAAACTCAAAGCTGAGGATTTCTTGGCATATTCCGTGTCACGCTCTTGGCATATTTTGTGATTGGAAAGTAGGATCGTCTATTAAAGGATAACATACAGAATCATAACTGCTAACCAAATAAACATCAGGCATTTATATGCAACCATTGATACCATCTCTGTGGCACTGTTGATGCCTGAACAAAATTTTCTTCATTAAAAACAAAACACAAACCAGACAGAATGAGAGGTGTTATAAATCAGACCTTCAACATGCTTAGTGCCTCCATATAAGTGTCTGAGACAATTTCAAGAAAGCAATCCTACTGAGCTGTCTTTCCCAAGGCTAGATTCCAACCACAATATGGAGTAAAAAGCCACTCAAGCAGATCTTGCCGATATAATGTCAGTGTGCTGATGTGCTCACACTCTCAATTGCACTGTGCTAATATTCTCATCTGGGAATAGACAGGAACTTATGAGCATTTGGTGATGATGTGTCACCACATGTTATCTAGCTTGCAGGACTTGCATGAAAACCTAAACTTTGTCACCAAATGCAGATGAAGCTGCCATCAGCATGACAATATTCCAGAAAAGCAACAACAAGTGTGCATAAGCCAGTTAATAAACTTAGGCTATGAAGAGGACAAAGGAGACTGGTCACAGATCTGAAAATTTCTCTTTAAATTACACATTCATTTTTCACAAGCCAGGTAGATTTTCACCTTTTCCTATGTATCACTAAGTAACGAGAACAAACTAGATAGATATAGATGTAGTTAGACCTGGTTAGAAAGTATTTTCCCCATCCCAAATTTATTTTTTTTCTTTTCAATAAAATCTTTAAAATAATATTTTATACTGCACTACTACTATAGCTAGACATGGTAAGTAACTTGTTCTCTACAAAAAGGGATTAAACATACACTGAATTTCCTGAAAATAAAACTTCAGCATAAAGTTACTTAAAACACCAATAATATAATAAAATAAATAATTTGCTACTTCATAAGTAAAATAAAAAATAACTAGTAATTCAAACAAAGCTTGGAGTGACATTGTTGCTTATCATGGGGAAGTTCTCCATTCATACAGCTACTTTCAAGGATTATTACTCATAGTAGATTGAAAGCAGAAGGAATATTCTGCCCTAAAAATACTTTTTATTTCCTACCTGTGTAAATCAATGTCTTGCTCATGATGGAGATGGATGAGTGGCAAAGCTGAAGAGAATGAGCAGAACAAGCAGATCTTAGGAAGTTTTTCAACTGCACTGTACTACTATCTGTCAGCTTTCATTTCTGTCGGCTGCTGACCATCAAAGGCCTTTCAGCATTTAATTACTTAGGGAAAGGGTCCCAAAAACAATCCAAATGTAAGTAAAATTCAATAATTTCATTGTGCTTTTCAGAAACAATTCTCAAATTATTAAATAACTTGAACATATTATCAGCAGAAATGGTCATAAACAGTACTACTTTGAATGTCACATAGACAGGTATATCCTTATAGTAGTTTCCATGGCAAAATTAGCAGACATGCACAGATTTTTCAGCTTTGGAGATGCATGCTATCATTTGACTCTACCTGTTCTGCTTGTAAAGCATTTATCTTATTACCTGTCTGGTCCAGACAGACCTTAATTAAATGCAAGTATCAACATTCTCAAACTGAGGAAGATTTAAATTATATTCAGACCTATTTACTCTGCTTTCTGGAACTAACTGGACTCAAATCTCTGCTTGAAATATTGAATACCTTGTTCCACTTCAAGTCGGGAATTGAGTTTTGCTCTCAGAATTCAACTCTACACTCTCAACACTTGATGAGACAAACCAAGCATAGTGCACTAAAGACACTAAACTGCTTGTTACTTCCCCATTTCTCCCCTATTTTTCACCGAAGAATTGTCTGTAAATTTGCCCAGAACTATTAGATATTTTAAGGGGCATTTCCCATGCTATGAGATTGTGAAAAATTTGCCCAATAGCTATTTCTATTTCCTGACTGACAAAATTTCTCATTAATATTTCTTTCTTTTTTTTTTTTTTTTTAGTTAATCTGTTTGTTAAAGTGCATCTCACTCTCACTGACTTATTTTACTTTTTTTTTTTTAAAAAACAGCTTTTTTCTGCAATGCTAGGAATTGCTCCTGCTTACACAAAGAGCTCACAAAACTGTTCTGAGCTGTAGTATTTCTTTAAAGAAATAAAAGCCTACTTAAACTGTTAACTTTTATGTTTCATCAAGAGTTACAGCAGGCATCAAAGTTAAAAGTAGTTTATGTTATTGCTAGACTTCTAATACAACAAATTCAGTTTTATATAATTAAATTTAATACTGCAAAATGAAGCTTGTCCATCCACATTGCCATGTTGAATTTTTGCTAGTCATTCTCCAAGTAAAGAACCATACCACACCATAAAAACAAAAAATAAAATTTTCTTATAGCTATAATGATGATAATGGCTTATGTTTTAGATCATATCATCAAAGAGGCTACTAAAATTGGACAGCTCCTCCAATCTCTAATGACACCGTTTTTATGCTTTCTTATTGATTTAAGGTTTAAATAGAATAAAATGAAATAAGTATGCTAAAAATTAATATAAGATAATGAAAACAGGAGCCAACACATTAAATAAAGACTAAATCTAAAAGACAGGTTGGACTTCTCAGAAATGATAGTGTTAAGAGCTACATTATTAGGAAAGTAAAAGGTATAAAGATGCTACGTAAATCTTGATGGAGCAGACAGATTCTTGAAAAGCTGCTAAGTTTTATCTCACAGATAAAACCAATTTTTGCCAACGATTTATGGTCCTGCAGTTAACAACATTCTCAAAGTTCATAACCTGTGTAAAAGTTTTTGCCCTATGTAAAACCTATTTCATCATTATATTTCAGGTGTACATTCTCCATACCACTGCAGTGCATTCTCAAAAAAACCTCAAAAAACATTGAAAAAACCCTCAACACAAGGTGAAATCTCACACCTGGTGAGTAATCCAGAGATTTTCTTTAGGCAGAGCAGGCACTTCTGGAAACACAGAAAGTGTAGTTTGTAGTGAACGGCATTTCTTACATCTACAAAATAAAATAAGTTCCGATTACACTGACAAAAACCACTCAAGACATCAGAGCTATTTCATCTGTACTGAGAACAATGTTGATCTCACATGAAATTTAAAGATTGGATGTTTAGTCTAAGCGAATTGTCCAGGCAGTTTCTGTTGACAGTGGGAAAAAGAGGCACCATGAGACAACCATTTATCCTACTCTGTCTGTATAAATATTGAATATCAGAAGTGTGGAACTAACAGAGATTTCCTTTTTATCATAGGGATAAATATATTAGTTTAGACATATAACTTATTAGATAGATAAAATATAATGAATACTTCCGTGGTTGCAGTGACACAGAACTTTTGACAACCTTGATTTAAATTACTGAAAGGGCATGCATTGAGCACAGCAAAAGATGTTTTCTTTTAATTAGTTTTGGAAAGTGGATAATCTAAGAAAACACTAATTAGATATTTTCTACAGCAGTGGATTGAAAGCCAGTAGCAGAATCCATCAGTTCAATGTTTCTTCTTCAGTGGGAACCCACGTAACACATAGCAACTCTACTATTTATTACTTGTTCCTCCACATTTTTAAACCAGAAAATGGTAGGAATATTTCCGTCCACAATACATGCTAAACTCGCCAAGAATGCAGGATATAAAGGTTCTGCATCTTTTTTTATGGAATAATACCCTATAAAGTCATTTAAAATGAAAACTTGAAAAATTCTACTTTCTATTAGAGCAAGAGGGGCCTTTCCACGCCAGAAGCTAAAAGGAACAAGATTAAATGTAGAGTAGCAACCACATTCTGCTAATGAAACAATTTATGTTTCTTCCCTATTAAACTATCTAGTTCTGTTATATTATTATGCTTTGAACAAATTTTTTAAAATAAATTAATTTGTCACTGGGATATAATATGGCTGTCCTGTCACTATTGCTCTTGTTCCTGATAATAACCACTATTTATTTGTAAGCTCTTATGCTATTTCCTGAAGAGGTTTAATTAATTGCCTGAGTCTCTTCAGCGGAAAAGCTCTTCTTTCTCAATTTTTTTCCGCTCTTTAGAGAATGACTTTCAAATAACACTTTATTTCAATTGCAGATGAGTTCAAACTTACTGGACCTCTAAAGAATTCATAAATATGAGTGTGCATTAGTCAGGTTTAACTTGAATCTACGCACTAAAGAGAACTTTTCTACATGATTTCAGGGTCTGTCGGGACTCTTTTGTACTGATATTTTGCAATGAATTGCACTCCTAAAAGGTGTCTTCTGCAGCCCCATACCAATTTTTTTTGTGTTTTATAACATAGCAGCTCTGAGCAACTCCAGTATGCCCCACAGAGAACTGGCTGACAGTTAAACCAGCGGGGACTTAATTGCAACAATGCTACATTGAGATTCCTACTTCATTAATTACAAAGAGAGATATGGTTACACTTATGCAATCAGTTATGTATCCAACTGTTAATGTACATTCAAAATGCACTGAGTTTGCATGAAAATCTTCTCTTTGTTCACTGTAGGCAGATAATATACATGTTTATGATTCAAGTAGTTGATTTCGCATAGCTGAAGCTCCTGGAGTATTTAATAAATGCCTTATTGTTAAAAGAGAAATTTGAACTGTGAAAAAAAAATTGAATGAGGAATATTACATGACTGTTTATAATGAATGTTCATGTGTTGTGTGGTGCAGACAAAGATACAAAAAACCTCAGCCTACTTTTGTGCAGAGACTATTTTTCTCTCTCTCATAGCAAACACGTCTATGATGAATTCCAGTCACATCTGCCTAAAAGCAGAGACCTTTCACAACTGCTGTTAAATGCATGTCCTAAGCTACTACAATAGATTCTCCTAGTGGAGAAATCAGCATATCAGTCAAATTCTTGAGGGTGGCATGGAAAAAGGGACCCTTGAGCAAGAAAGGTTACAAGTACCTTCAAAGAGAAAGATATTGTATTATAATATTTTTATTTCTTTTATTATAATATTCCCATTCAGTGAACACAATGGGAATATAAACAGCTCTTAAGATGGAGAACTGTTTAAATTTAATTTAAAACTTGATCAAGTTACTGTGTTAAACGTTGCTGTGTATGCTCTTAACAATGTAAGACAATTAAACTTACCATAGCCTATAGTGAAAGCTTCAGGAAATAAAGACTACTTAGTATAATTAATAGATTGTCTATGAATAATTGAAATGTAATTTATATTTATTTTTTGTCATTGATATAATTGGATGAGAAAGAAACATGTAAAAAGTTGCACCTTTGAGCAACTCTGGCATAAACCATCTTAATTATATGTCAAACACTGTGTTAGAAAGAGGACTGTTCTGAACAGAAAACAAATACTGCATGAAGCAGGTGTCTGTCAGGGTCCTGACCAGCTTTCTTATCATGTGACATTGTTTTCCAGGCTTCCTGAGAAAGCAGCAAGTCCTCACTAAGTCTCTCCATTATTTTACATACATTCTTTATAGAAGCATACTACTTAGTAAAGATTTAGGTTAGCAACTTAAGCCTTCAGAGAACACCTGAAAGTTTGAGAGCATATTTCAAATCAGTGCCATGTACTGTCAGCCTCTCCTGTAGAAAGAGATGCTCTTCCTCTTCTTGGTGCTGTCCTCTGCCCCTGGGGCTGATAGGCAAGGAGCTATTCCTAAGTCACTCATATCACAGCACCTGTGTGGAGCTGTTAATGCCCCTGTTTTCTTCCTGAGATTTTTGAGCTTGTAGATATAAATGTAGACATTTAATCCATGTTGAAATTTTTTGCCAAACACAGAGTATATAAAAACAACTGAAGTCTATAACTTTAGAAATTGCAAACTTATTTATGCTGACAAATTTTGCCAGGATATCTTCACCAAAAATTCATCTTACTCTGAAATCCCATAGGCCTATCATCAGGACCCATTTTTCGGTAGAATTACTTTCCAGTACAATTCAAACCAAACTGACAGACATCCTACCTGTCTATGTACTTGTCACATTCATTGACTCCCACAGATAGGATCTTATCCAATATAGTACACAGAGTATAGCTGAAAATTTTGACCTTAAAGTATAAGATGTTTATGCTGAGGTCTTGAAGCAGTTATCATCTAGATCATGGATGAATTATGGGTTTTTTAGTAGGCTCACATTCTCTAGTTGAGAAACCACTGATTGTTCTCAATATTTTACTCTCTCTATCTATGCTATTTAATAGCAACTTACTTTTTGTGCTTGTCTGTCTTTGTAATTCTTTTCTTTTGAATTGTATAAGAATTATGAATTCCATTAAGAAAGCTTCTAAGCTCTTTTACAGTATCAGCAGGCCAAGTGCTATTTATTATATATCTATGTACTTTGTGAATGGAGGGGAAAAAATATCAGTATCTCTGAAAAATAGCTGAAATGCAAAGAAGTGCTGGTTTGTAAAGCTTAGGTGGCTCTCTGCATGTGATGTATAGCCACATGTATAGATCTGAGACAAGGTCAATTTTCATTTTCATTTTGGTTTCAGATCATTTGTATGGGGGAGGATATAATTTACTGTGCTATAGGTCTATAATTTTCCTCTTCATTTCTTCTCCCTCTCTTGATTCACTTTCCTGGTAGCTTTTGACAATTTCTTTCCCAGAAGTGACAGAGTCAATCTGTAGACTGTCGCAAATATTTGATGGCAATTTATATCAGTCTAGTATCCAGTCAAAAAAAGTATAATCAAAAAAACTTCAAATACTCTAATTAGTGGTGTAAAATGGACCAATTTTGATTACAAAGTTAATTGTTTCCATTTTGTTTTGGTTATAAACGCCAGGGTTTGGGTTTTTTTGTTTGTTTTGTTGTTGTTGTTGGGGTGGTGGTGGTGGTCGTGGTGGTGGTGGGTTTTGAGTTTACTTTTATTCAAAGATTTTTTTTTCATCAGGAATCATGGTGAATTTTTTCACATTCCACTGAACTGAACTGCCTGTGTATATGTGTGAAAGACTCATGAAAAACCTGTTTTATTCAGAGTTCCTCGCTAGGCTATGATGACAAAACATGTGCAGGTCCTTTTTGATTCTCATTCAAAATCTACTAAATCACAGAATCACACAGAAACACAGAATTAACTTGTTGTAGATTGAAGCTAAAAGCATTTTTTTTTTCTTTTTTCCCCTTGCATGCACAAGGACTGGTCCCCTATAAAAAGGCGAGCGGGCCAGCCATCTTTCTCTTTCTCCGGCGGAGCTGATCGGGGTAAGATCTGTACTCGCCTCCGCGCCGAGTTTTTCCCCCGTGCGCAGGCCGATTGGCGACTTCAGCGACAGCGGCACGAATTGAGGACCACATCTTTCCATCAGCAGTGGTATTCCTTCCCGGCAAAGGAGGGTGGGCGATCGCGGTTTTTCTAATTGTCCCAGTGCTTTTCCAGGAGCTCCAGCAGAGACCTAACACTACCCTAGAGTCTTCCTATTCAGCCGCGGGATCCGGAAGAGCTGTGGTCGCTGTTTTTCTAATTGTCCTGGTGCCTTTTCGGGAGCCCCGGCAGAAAACCTAGTGCCACCCTAGAGTTTTCCCATTCAGCTGCGGGATCCAGAAGAGCTTAATTTGTCTGTCTTTGCACTTTATTGTTGGTTTTCTGTGCGTGTAAAATAAACCTTGTTATTTGTTTGTTTGCCTTTTTTTGGGTGTGTTGCTTCTATCAGGTCTCTCTTGTCAGTACCACGCCTCTTAGTGGTAAAACCACGACATAACTACATTGGAAAAGACATTTGAGATCATCAAGTCCAACCTATGAACTAACACCACCTCACCAACTAAACCATGGCACTGAGTGCCATGTGTGGTTTCTTTTTAAACACTTTCAGGGGNCCCCTCTCTGGACACGTTCAAGCATCTCAATTTCTTTCTGAAATGGAGGGGCCCAGAACTGGACACAGTACTCAAGGTGTGGCCTCACCAGTGCTGAGAATGATGTCTTAAGGGGTACGCTGTGTATTTGTGGGATTCACTTTAGCTTGGTAGCTTGAAAACTGTGGGCCCATAGAGGCCTATGTTTAGATATTAGCATTCTTCTGTATAGATAAAAGGGTAGCAAGACAAATCATAAGCCTAGGCCTTCTGGATCTCCTCAGTAAAGGCAGTGGGGCAAGTCCTGGGTGGGCATAAGTAATAAGGGACAACCTCGTTGTACATTTAAGGGGCATAAGAGTTAGATGGACTTGGGTTGGATGGTATGATAGGTGGTAACTAAGAAGGTTATAAATATAGATAAATTGTTATTCTTTTCCTCTTTGGTGTAGTGGGAATGAATTGATACAAGAAGTCAAATTTGCTGAGTAGCTGTGAAAAGATAAGGGGTGTAGTCAAAATGTTACTTGTTTAATTGATAGGATGTGAACTAAAAAGGAGGAAAAGACAAAGGGAGATGGGAAAGAAAGCCATGTTCCTCATATAAATATACTGTATCTAGCCATTGAAGAAGATGAAGAAGAGGAAGGCCGGAATATGGTGGGGGGCGTCAAGACCCTTGAGTAAGGCACAGATGAACCTATGGAAAAAGGCAGACTTTTGCCTCCAGGCTCCACCTTCTGGGATGTACTTGGGCCTATGTAACAGAACTATGGAACTGGAATAAAATGTGCCCCTAGGGTGAGGCTGGGGGGAGGTCCCTGCATTATTCTATTTACTGTCAACAAGGACGCCCGTTGAGATGCGTGAAGGTCAGATCCCACCGCTATCTGAAGTGCTACATCTGCTCTGTTGCTTTGCATGAGTGAACTGGGGAAAAACTGGGGAAAAACTGGGGAAACTGAAGAAGAACTGGGAAACTAAGTAAACTGGGGAAACTGAGGAAAATTGGAGTGGTGGGGAGGATTGGCAAACAGGAAGATGGGGGAGATCTCTTGGTGTATGTGCTCTGCCATGTGTATTTCTCTGGATATTGGTTTAATAATGCTTTGACAGGGAGGCTTTGCAAACAGGGAGACAGGGTGGAGATCTCTTGATGTATGTGCTTTGCCACTTCTGCATATTTCTCTGGATATTGGTTTAATAATGCTTTGACAGGGAGGCTTTGCAAACAGGGAGACAGGGTGGAGATCTCTTGATGTATGTGCTTTGCCACTTCTGCATATTTCTCTGGATATTGGTTTAATAAAGTTTTATATAAATATATTATTTCCATTTTAACTTGTGTATGTGGGTCTGTGCTTTTCATTTACCTCAAAAGAACACTGTTACATTTGGGTCATGGGATTTTCACCAGTAAAGCTTTTCTCCTTTCACCTCTATCAAGCTGCATATTGTCAATTTTCTTATCTCGCTTTCAGGCAACAAGTACAGGGAAAGAATGATTTCCCTAGTCCCAGTAGCTGCACTGTTCCTGATACTGGCCAGAATGCCATTAGCCTTCTTGGCCGCCTGGCCACACTGCTGGCTCATGTTCAACCAGCTGTTAACCAGCACCCTCAGATCCATTTCTGCCTGGCTGCTCTCCAGTCACTCTGTCCCCAGCCTGTAGTGCTGCAGTGGAGTATTGTGGCCAAAGTGCAGAACTTGGCACTTAGACTTGTTAAATCTCATATTATTGGATTCAGCCCACCGATCCAGCCTATCAGCATCCCTCTGCAGTGCCTTCCTACCCTCTAACAGTTTGACACTTGCTCCAAACTTGGCGTCATCTGCAAACTTGCTAATGGTGGATTCAATCCTGTCATCCAGATCATCAATAAAGTTATTAAACAGGTCTGGCCCAACACTGATCCCTGGGGGATACCACTAGTGACCAGTCGCCAACTGGATGTGGCACCATTCACCACCACTCTCTGGGCCTGGCCATCCAGCAAGTTCTTAACCCAGCCCAGAGTGCACCTGCCCAAGCCATTATCCGCAGCTTTTCCAGGAAAAGTGTCAAAGGCTTTGATGAAGTCCAGGTAGACAACATCCAAAGCCTTCCCCTCATTCACCAGGTGAGTCACGTGGTCATAAAGGAGATCAGATTGGTCAGGCAGGACCTGCCCCTCCTAAATCCATGCTGGCTGGGTCTGATCCCTTGTCCCTCCTGTAGCTGCTGTGTGATTGCACTCAAGATTATATGTTCCATAATCTTGCCTGGCACCAAAGTCAGACTGACAGGCCTGTAATTTCCCTGATCCTTCATTCAGCCCTTTATGGGGTTGGGTGTCACATTGTCCAGATCCCAGTCATCTGGGACCTACCCAGTGAGCCAGGACTTGTGATAAATGATGGAGAACGGCTTAGCGAGCTTATCTGCCAGCTCTCTCATCATCTAGGATGGATCCCATCTGCTCCCTTAAGCTTGTGGGGATCCAAGTGGCTCAGCAGGTATGTAACTGCTTCCTCCTGGATTATGAGGGGGCTATACTGTTCCCTCAACCCATGTACCGGCTCAGGAGGCCAATTGTTCTGAGGACAACCTGCCTTACTGTTGAAAATGGAGGTATCTAGACCAAAACTGGCCATTTGAGAAATCCCATCTCAAATAAAGGAGTATGTTTCATTTATACCGATGCATATTCAAGCAAAATATTCTTCTTAACTTCCAATCTTATGCAATTTATTTATTTGTGCTTTGCAGTAGTTGAATTCACTGTTCTTTCTCTTATTTTTTTAAAAATCATTTAAGTAATGGTAAGTTCCAAATCAATTTATTCTATTAAGAAAGTTTCTCTAAGCATATTCTCTCTACAGCCACTTGAAAAATTTTATTTATCATATGTTCCAGGCTTGATCAGCTATCTAAGAGACACTATTTTTGTTTTTCTTAATTGTCTGTATTTTGGAAGCCAAGTGGAATAATTTAGTGTAATTAGCACAGAAAAAAACCCTAAAGCAAACAAGAAAACAGGTTCTTACCTTACTGCATGGTCCATTGTTCTTCATTTGTGCTTCATTTGTGCTTCATTTGCTTGGCACCAAATAAATAGGAAAACATTCGTGAAAATTAGTT